>JAZHYW010020052.1:0-25147 GCA_037355805.1 Ixodes ricinus | reverse complement strand
GCTGGAGTCCGATAAGAGAGAACGCGTTCTGATAGGTACGTTGTATTTTCCTCCGCACATTGAACCTGACGAGTTTAATGAGTTGTCTTCTTGGAATTGAGGATATTGCAGACAAACTGGGTGAATGCAAACTATTAGTAATTGGCGATTTTAATTTACCAAGTGTATGCTGGGAAACGCAGTGTTGTTTCAAGTAATTATTACGGTGCAAAGAAGGCCGATCATCTTGTTGACTTTGCCTCTTTCATGGTCTTGAATCAGTTTAGCATGGCAAAAAATAGTAAAGGCGCTATCCTTGACCTTTGTTTCTCAGACATTGAAGACGTTTCTGTTACTAAGAGTAGATTTCCTTTAGCACCGAGAGACAAATATCCCGCTGCACTTGAGTTGACTATAACCTTGAATGTACCTTTCAGCCGTATACCGGCTGCTAGTCTCACTTATCTAGGCAAACTGCATAACTTCGCTGCTGGTGACTATGTGGGATTATATAACCACTTTTCTGCGTTCGACTAGTCCCCTATCCTGCCATCACTTGACGTCAGTTATCAGGTTCTTCAATTCACCACGTTGGTGCAGGAGGGAATGGATCATTACATTCCTCTAGAGAAGCATACCAATTCAAAATTTCTCTTCTGGTTTTCTCCGTATTTAAAAAAGTTGCTAAAGAAAAAAAAGCTTCTCTCACCGCAAATTTAAAAAGGCTGGTTGTCTCCAGGTGGGAGGTTGAGTTCACTCATTATAGACGCCTCTGTAAGCAACATCAGAGGATTGATCATAAGATATATGTGGAGTCAGTGGAGTCCGAACTGAGGAGAAATCCAAGAAAACTCTACCGACTTGTTTGTTCTCGAGGCGGAAAAATTGATTCATCCTGATATTATGCTCAACGAGGAGAATGTGACCATTTCCAGTGTGTGCGATATATTCGCGCGTCATTTCAGTTCTGTATGTAAACACAATAGGAGTGAGTACCAACGGCCGCCATCCCCTGGTGTGAACGGATTCATTTCCTCCTGCCTGTGGATGAGGAAATGGTTCAGGAATGATAAAAAACTAGAGGCCTACCATGTCCTGAGGTCACGACGGTATTCCAGCAATACTCGTAAAAGCATTTCACGAAATTTTCACGCCTATCCTCTATGATATTTTTAACAACTCCTTAGAGCAGGAGTGTTTCCTGAAATGTGGAGAAAGTCAGTCGTAGTCCCAGTCTACAAGTCTGGAAATCGTACCACTGCGTGAAATTACAGGCCAGTGTCTCTGCTGTGTACATTTGCGAAGCTTTTCGGAAATGGAAGTCCACAAAACATTGTCCTTTTGTTTAAAAATGTATTAAGTTCCAACGGATTTGTATCAGGACGCTCGACACCAACATTTGATTTCATTGATGTCCAGTGCATCCGACGCTGTGTGCCACAGAGGCCAGCTTGACGTAGTCTACTTTGATGCGAGTATAAGGCCTTTGATGTGGTTGACCATGGCATTCGTTTATCAAAACTTTCTGATATTGGCGTCTGTCGAGGACTACACGACTGGTTTCAGAATTTGTCTAATAGAACACCTGTTGCTCCTGCGAACGGCGCGTATACTTTTACGTACACGGCCACGTCTGGGGTACCTCAGGAATCAGTTCTGGGCGCGCTTCTTTTTCTATTTTTGTGAACGATATGTGTAAGCAGACTGCAAACTCCTCGTTTTTGCAATATGCTGACGATATGAAGATATTTAGAAAGATTAGAACTATCTCAGACTGCAAGTTTCTACAAGAGGACATAAACTCCTTTAGCAAATGGTGTTCACTAAACGGTCTCCTACTAAACAGCTCGAAAACCAAGGTTATGTCCTGTAGTCACAAAACGCAAACAACGTGTTTCCCTTACAGTGTTCGCTCAGACGTATTGTGCCGGTCTAGTGAAGTGCGGGACTTGAGGGTGCTTTTTGACTCCTCCTTGAGATTTGATAGCCATGTGGCTCGTATAAGTGCCTGCGCCTTGCGCGCGCTCGGTGTTGTTTGTCGAACGGTTAGAGTATTTAAAAACCCCGCAACGTTTGTAACCCTGTACCGTTCTTTGACAAGTTCTCAACTTGAACACGCATCTCCTGTATGGAATGGAAGTTGTAAAACTACCCTCCTAAGGCTGGAGCGAGTGCCAAACAAATTTTTATCTATTTATCGATATCGATATCTGTGCGATGAAACATCTTTATCAAAGACTGACAGTGTATTGGACGCCCTACATGTGATCAGCTTATATCACCGTCGAGAAAAGGCAGATCTGGTTTTCCTTTTCAAAGTCCTTCATGGCATGGCCGACTGTTCAGAACTGCTCTCACAGATATCTTTACGAGTTCCTCGAACAGCGACGCTTTTGACAACGTCTTTTTACTCACCACGGACGTTAAGTATCCTGGACCCCATGTTTCTGATATCTGTCGGGCATATAATGGCAATGCAAGGGATCTTGATATTTTTTTGTGTGACTGAATTTGTCAAATCTCTCAGAGTCTTGCATGAGTCTCGCTGAACCTGTCGTGATTGTGATGTTATTATATATTATTCTAATAAGGTATATTCGTTTTTGTGGTAGTCATCTACTCTGTGTTCAGACCCTGTGTTCCGTTCTTTTCTCGTTGTGTATACCGTATTGTTGTGTGAGCATGCGTTATATGTATCATATCTTTTACTCAATGCTTTGAGTTTTTATGTTTTTTTTCTAATTTTTTTTGTTGTGTGTACGTTTCGGTGTGCCAGTACCAAGAGCGCATGGTCGTTCCTGGACACCTAATAAAAAGTATTCTTGATTCTTGATTCTTGATCATTATTTTTCCTATTAATATTAAGCGTCATAAAAGCTACTTTGAGAGTGTCACTTGCGATCTCCGACAGGTCGAAGAAACGCCAGTGTTCGCCTTGGCCGCTTCAAGAAACAAGAACTTCAAAACAAAATTCGCCAATCCTGCTGTTTGCGTTGCCGTTCATAAAAAAAAATACATTAGAACATATTTGTTTTTAATTTTCTTATATATTAAAATTCGGACCTCAAACCCGTGCCTGCATTGTGATAAAAAAATCATGTTCTGAAATGGTTTTATAACGATAAAAGCTTACCGATATTCTCCTCTGAAAGTCTTATACCAGAGAACTTGGGGCGAAGAAGTTATTATCGATGCGCAGAGAAGCCTCAGCTCAGAATTTCGCGCTTTTCCCACCTGCCCCTTCTCCACACACGCAAAACCGAAACAACAACAACGCCAAAGCTGACAGTCCGACAGTAATTCTATTTACGTCGATGAAAGAAAAAATAATTTCAATATCAGACCTTGTCGCTGTTGGTGCACGAATGAGACGACTTGAAACTTCCATCATTTTTTGTACAGACAACATCGAATGTTCGTTCGACGCCATAGATTATTTTGTTCTCCGGCACGGTGGGACAATCCCATCTCTCGCCGAAGCGGCGCAGTACGGGGATTCGCAAGCATTCGTGACTTGACGCACGTGACTTCAAAACGCGATAACGTCTGCTCATTTCTGTGTAGTTAGATGTTCAGGCAGTGGGAAACTATCCGTAAAGGCACCTACTTTCTCCGACGTGGGTGAGGAATTTAGCACGCCGGTACGATGCTCATCCAGATCGAAATGGGCGGCGGCGTGGTCGAGTCGATGATTCCTCGGTCGTGCAGCGCAGGTTTTGCCTCCGCGTTAATCTCCTGACGTGTTTAGGTTTGAAGCCAAATGTGCTAATGAATCTGCGCTTGCCTCGTTCAGCTTTTGCACAGGGAGTAGTTGCTCCCTGCGGCGGCAGCTCGAAAGGGTCGCTGTAACCCTACCACTCCTACAGTGCTCCTTCTGAGAGGCACCTCCTCCTCACCGGGTTGTCCTCTTTGCTCCCGGGTTGAGTTGGACGAGTTTGATAAGGATAGATAACTGGGCGAGTTGGTGTGAGTTCATGTTGAAAAAAGTGAAAGCCGTTTACAACTCCCTGTAACGCCGAATTAGAGCGCAGCTATTGAGGAGGAGGGAAGGCACGGGGGGGGGAGTCTACGTGACCTCGGGAGGGGAAGGTCCACGTGACCTCCCGAAGGGAGGAGGAGTTTCCCGCTAAATTTATCGGGTAAAATGTTCCGCTAAATTTAGCGGGTATTTAGCGGGAAAATTTTCCGCTAGATTTCGGGAAAATTTTCCCGCTAGATTTAGCGGGAAAATTTTCACGCCAGACTTAACGGGGTAAATTTCCCGCCAGATTTAGCGGGGAAATTTCACCGCATCATGCAACCGCGCGGTTACGCCGACGGCGACGGCGACGCCGCTTGAGGCCGAAACAGGGCGCCTAAGAGCTGCGCTCTAAAAGCAGCGCGACTGGGACGAGGACACAAGGGAGCTGTGTCTTGTGTTCTCTTCGTCTCCTTGTGTCCTCGTCCCAGTCGCGCTGTTTTTCAACTTGGACGAGCTTCTAGAGTAATTAGACCCACCGGTCATGAGGCCGACGGCCTGCGGGACTTATGCGGAACACCTCTTTCTCTTCGTCTCCCCAAGAAACGAGTTTGTATTCACAAGAATCTAATTATCGTAAGTCGAAACTTATTTCAATCGGTTCACTACAGTTATTTCAAGCAAGTATATTTGCGCATTTTCAATCGCAGTGGTAGAGAAACTGTTGTTGGGGATGGCTCAGGCGGTGTTGGGCATGATGGTGTGGGCGCACCCTCACGCGGCTGGGAGCAAAAAGTTCCATTGCTCCTAGGCGAGAGTGAAGGCCCACAGGAAAAACCGCTTTCCTGGCCGGTCACTGGCAGGGCGGCACTGAGCATCTCGCTCGATATTATTTCGCAACACTGATTGCGGAAACTCCCCAGAACGAAAGAGAAGCGCGAGGAAACTTGACAAGTTGCGATCCTGGGCCGGCTTGCTAGAACAGCGTCTCAGCTGAGACTGAATGAAAGAAAGCAGTGCAATTGAGGGGCGCGAGAGCGTCTTGAGACGCGGCTTGAGTCCCGCTCAGCTCGTGCGCCGGCTTTGGCAGTTTTTTCTTTCCCCAGTCTCAGCTCAGACGCTATTCTAGCAAGTCGGCCCGGGCTGCTTATCAGTTGCAAAAGGACAAGAGCTGCAAAAGAACAAGAGTCACGGCTGGTATAAAGCGCAAAGTGGAAGCTTGGAGTCCTGGCATTATTAAATTACCACAATGAATGTTGATCGTCTGATAATATTCTTTTTCAGTAAATAAAGAAAACATTGCGGTGGCTTAGCTCGGCTATGCCAGGATATACGTAGCGTGAGCTTATGCGCACAAAATGAGAGGCGCTATGAAGCAGCTCCGGTGCAGCGTCAGGCTTGGCTATTGCGCAACGAAGGCACACGGCTGGGCACGCGGCGGCGCCAGTGCGTCTGCCGCGGCTATGACGTCACTCCTCTGGAATGCGCAGACCGGCGAGGCGCGCGCGGTGGCGGTAGAGCCCGCGGCGGCGGCGGCTCCGGCACGCCAGCTGTGCGCCGTGTGACGTCGCTGCTCCTCGCGCTTGCGCAGATTGGCGAGGCGCGCGCGGTGGCAGCGGAGCCCGCGGCGACGGCGGCTCCGCCCCGCCAGCTGTGCGCCGTGTGACGTCACTGCTCCTCGCGCTTGCGCAGCACGGAGTACGGCTCATTATGAGAGCCACGCGAAACTGCTCAACCTCAGCCAGTGTAGCTAACGCTGCAAAAGTAGTCCAAAGAAAGACGACCTAGGGACGCTTTCGCCCATGTGCAACGCTTCTGATAGCGCACTTCGTAGGAAAGGGGTTCATTAGACCCTTTTCCTGAGCCTCAGCTTTGAGTCACGATGACTGACTGTTTGTTGCCTTACCGTGAGGCCTAGTCACTGCGCTTTAGACATAACGCTCTCCGTAAGTTGTCTATGAGTAGACTCCCTGCACGATGGCGAACAAAACAGAGCCGGCGCGGTTGGAAAGCTGGGGCCTTAAAAAGAAATGTGCGTTCGCTTATCTTAAGTGAAGTAAAAGAAATTCCCCTACGTCGTCGTTATCATATATAGTTCAATATTTGCACCTTTTGTGGTGTCGGAACATGGCGGGCAGCATTGAATAGCTTATTTATAGGCACTAGGTGTTTTTGAGAACTTTCTCGTGAACTTTGTGGCGCGCTTCTCGCTTCCTTTGCTATTTCGCAAGACTAACTGTGATTCACATGCCAGAACGAGGAAGAAGCGCGAGAAAATATTTGAGACAAGAATCCTCTGCGCGAGGGACAAAATCAGCCCCACTTTTTCTGAACTTGTCAAGCGTCATTCTTGTCCAGCTCGCTTACACCTTTGCATTAATTGCATTATCATCATAACCTTAAACATCCAGGTCGTTTACCCTTGCTGGTGTTAGGCTGGTGGCAGCTCATAAAACCCGTTTGCTCTGCTCATATCTAACTCCTGGTTCGCTCAGTGGTCGAGCCTCCAATGAAAATGGTCAGGTCCCTGGTTCGATACCAGGCCAGAGGATATTTTTCGTTCGCGCACCAGTCACTTAGCTGTGCTTGGAGATTTGTGTTTGTCCTTTGTTCCTTCTCCAGGGATTATTAGCGTCCCTCTAATTTTAGTCATCTTTCAAAAAGATGGCGCAAGTGCGCGTGGTCGGTTACAACATAAGACCTTTTCTTAATATTTATTACAATTAGTAAGCTTTAAAAAAATTCAATAATGGAAGGGATCTTAATTAGAAGGGGAATGCTCTAATTAAAGGATCGTTTAAATAGCTGTCCTCTTCATTGAAACCGGTTTCTTGCGTACAGAATCGAGCTTCAAAAAAGGTCCCATGATTTTAATTATTTTAAACAAATCTGAATATGAATACAACCAAACCAGCCTTACAAACAGTCAGCTTAGTTCCTTTAGTATAAAATTAAAAATAAAAATAAAGATCAGATGCCAGAACGTCATTTGAGAAAGCCGGGAACGCGTGAAGAAAATGTTTTTAAATGTCATCACAATCAAACAATGTTTACAAAAAAAAAACTGCCCGGCGTTACATCTTTAATATTCTTTCTGCTGAGTTCCTATGTTTACCAGGGGCATGCCCTTAAATGTCGTTGCTGCGTTATGATGTGAAACTGACTTGCGACACTTCAAAATCGCAAAAAAAGCACATTTTGTATAAATATTAGAATATTTGAGTGAACTAATCAAGAAAGAAACGTAAGTACAGAACCACACGAGTCCTTCATCTATTTATTAAAAGATATAATAACTTCGACTTACGAGGGGCGTTCATAGAGTTCGTATTATTGTCACGAAGGAATAGAGATTCAGCAATCAAACTCGAGTAGGAGTTGAGACATTCTCTACATGTTCGCCACCAAAAGTTGCCCACTTTTCCAAGCGATGCACCACATGCCGGAGGCCATTGTTGTAGAACTCCTCGTCTTGAGTGTTCAGGAATCGCTCCACTTCAGCAATCACTTGGTCACCGTCCTTGAAATGCTTTCCTCTTATTTGGCCACACTAAAAGCGTCTGTGCCATTTACCCAAAAGTGTCGTAAACTGGGACCCGAACAACGCTCCCAGATTGAAATGAATATCCTTGGCATTGCTTCCCTTCAAATGAAAAGAAAAACGGATCACTGCATGTGCTTGGCACCGACGGGCGGTGCCATTTTTGTTTCGTCTCCTTAGCGGCGTTACGAGCTATTATAGCATGCGATGTTTATACTGTGCGGAAACTAGAGGGACGCACGCTCACTTTGATGCCTGTTTTGTTCCGTTTCCTTTAATTTTTTGTGCCGATAATCCGAACTTTATGAACGCCCCTCGTAAATAGATCACGAGTCTAAAAACTTGGAATGCGTAGAGGTATGTCATTGAAAATAAAAAAGCTTGCACTTCTTGTTTTCTTATTATACGTTAAGTATTAAAAAATGCATGTCACATTCTGCACTAAGAACCTGATAATGAATTGGCCATTTCTATGCAAAAAGAACGAAATACGCGACATTTGCACCGCAAACAGGAGCACAGCTGCCCCCAGTATTCTGGTTGGGGCCATGAAAACGGCGTACGTCCCGCTGTCCCTCGGTGCGAAGTTGTGATGTCATGTCAAGTCGCGGTGTGGTAATAAATCGAGTGACGTTCTCAGTCGAAATCAAGTTGACGCAGTTAGTCGCACGACGTCACGCGGTCACGTGACATTGCCTGACAGCATGTCTTGACACAGTTACGTCCCATGACCACGTGACACATGGTTAACACAGAGCCATGTACACTCCTCAAGAAAAAGGGTGTTAAAGGGCGTATCGTTACACCCTTTGTCCCATAGAATACACCCTGAAACTTCATTTCGACGTACAGAGCCCTATAGTCGGACAGACGACCCCAAATGTTACGAGGGGCTTGATAATGGTGTAATATAACTTATTAAATTGCTAAAGTACGTATCAAAAACCACATAATGAAAACACCGAGTTTTTACAGTAGGGCCAAAAAAACCCGATTATGTTTTTTGTAGTCAGTAAAACGTCAATTAGCTATTTTAATAAGTTGTACCACACGGCTATCAAGCCCCTCGTAAAATTTCGGGCCGTCTGTTCGACTGTAGGGCGCTGTACGTCCAATTGAAGGTTTGGCGTGTATTATATGGGACAAAGGGTGTAACGATACACCCTTTTACACCCTTTTTTCTTGAAAGTGTATATTGAGAGAGTTTGGCCAAAGGGCGGAGCTTGTTGTCCGCTAGAACCAACGGATTTCGCCAAAATGGCGTTACTTCTTTGTCTTCTTTATTCCTGAGAAATCGCATAGATTTCCTATGAGTCAGAACCCCAAAATGGCGGACGAATGTAGTCCTTCCCCGAACGATTACGCTTGCCGGTCTGTCAAAATCTCATTCAGAAGTCCACTCTCTCGGTATAAAGGGCTCGGAAACTGCCAATAGAAAAGTGCACGTGAAAACCCACAATTTTTTATACATTACAATTTGGTATATGACGATTTGATCAGTACAAAGAAATACGGCTGCCAATTTTTTATTCCGCAATATTTATTATGTAATAGTACTAACAAAAAAAAACATATTACCCTGAACCTTTGTGAATTGGTTACCGTTTCACTTTTTTCGGGTTCAGTTCCGGTCCAGTTCCAAGGTGGCTACGAAGATTTCGGTTTGGTTCAGTTCCGGTTCAAATAAAAATAACGGTTCGTTTCCAGTTTTCGGTTCGAATGGGTTCCGGTCCGACACACTGTCGCCATCCATCAGCCCCTGGAACAACACCACCCTGCTCATACCTTTGTAAAGTTTTTTTTTCTTTATTTTTTATTCTGGGCATCAAGTAATCCCAGTAGCGAGCGAATATTTTTCTAATATATGGTGCGTACATATTTCATCTCGCAAATCGTCCAGAAGTGTTTCCGCGAATGAATGGCGCCAGCGTGCCAGTGTGCTCTCTTGCCGTACGCGGTCAGAGCGAACGCAACGCACCCGAGCACACTCGAGCGCACATGTGTGAACTGGCATTTCTGCTGCCAGAGCGAACGCAACGCACCCGAGCACACTCGAGCGCACATGTGTGAACTGGCATTTCTGCTGCCAGAGCGAACGCAACGCACCCGAGCACACTCGAGCGCACATGTGTGAACTGGCATTTCTGCTGCCAGAGCGAACGCAACGCACCCGAGCACACTCGAGCGCACATGTGTGAACTGGCATTTCGCTGCCAGAGCGAACGCAACGCACCCGAGCACACTCGAGCGCACATGTGTGAACTGGCATTTCTGCTGCCAGAGCGAACGCAACGCGCCCGAGCACACTCGAGCGCACATGTGCTGAACTGGCATTTCTGCTGCCAGAGCGAACGCAACGTGGCGACCGCTGAGCGACAATCGAGCATCAGCATGTGTGAACTGGCATTTCTGCTGCCAGAGCGAACGCAACGCACCCGAGCACACTCGAGCGCACATGTGTGAACTGGCATTGCTGCTGCCAGAGCGAACGCTAACGCACCCGAGCACAGCTCGAGCGCACATGTGTGAACTGGCATTTCTGCTGCCAGAGCGAACGCAACGCACCCGAGCGCACTCGAGCGCACATGTGTGAACTGGCATTTCTGCTGCCAGAGCGAACGCAACGCACCCGAGCACACTCAAGCGCACATGTGTGAACTGGCATTTCTGCTGCCAGAGCAGAACGCAACGCACCCGAGCACACTCGAGCGCACATGTGTGAACTGGCATTTCTGCTGCCAGAGCGAACGCAACGCACCCGAGCACACTCGAGCGCACTGTGTGAACTGGCATTTCTGCTGCCAGAGCGAACGCAACGCACCCGAGCACACTCGAGCGCACATGTGTGAACTGGCATTTCTGCCAAAGCGAACAAACGCACACGAGCACACTCGAGCGCACATTGTGAACTGGCAATTCTGCTAGCCAGAGCGATTACGCTTCACCAGGCACAGTCGAGCGCTACATGTGTGAACTGGCATTTCTGCTGCCAGGCGAACGTAGCGCACCCGAGCACACTCGAGCGCACATGTGTGAACTGTGCATTTCTGCCTAGACATGCCGCACCCAGAATTCAGTCCTGTTTGACAGCGTGGGTACCCAAGCACACTACAATCGGCGCACATGTGTGAACTGGCATTTTTGCTGCTTGTAGCGAACGTAACGCACCCGAGCACAGTCGAGCGCACACGTGTCGAACTGGCATTTCTGCTGCCAGAGCGAACGCAACGCACGCAAGCACACTCGAGCGCACATGTGGGAACTGGCATTTCTGCTGCCAGAGCGAACGCAACGCACCCGAGCACACTCGAGCGCACATGTGTGAACTGGCATTTCTGCTGCCAGAGCGAACGCAACGCACCCGAGCACACTCGAGCGCACATGTGTGAACTGGCATTTCTGCTGCAGAGCGAACGCAACGCACCCGAGCACACTCGAGCGCACATGTGTGAACTGGCATTTCTGCTGCCAGAGCGAACGCAACGCACCCGAGCACACTCGAGCGCACATGTGTGAACTGGCATTTCTGCTGCCAGAGCGAACGCAACGCACCCGAGCACACTCGAGCGCACATGTGTGAACTGGCATTTCTGCTGCCAGAGCGAACGCAACGCACCCGAGCACACCTGAGCGCACATGTGTGAACTGGCATTTCTGCTGCCAGAGCGAACGCAACGCACCCGAGCACACTCGAGCGCACATGTGTGAACTGGCATTTCTGCTGCCAGAGCAACGCATCAGTCAATAGAAACGTCAAAAAGGGCCCCGGAGACAAAAAAACAAAACTGAGTGTTTCTTTGGAATTTTCTTGAGGGCGTTTTAAGTACTTTGCATATGAAGTGCGCTTGTTTTTTTAGCCGGCGCGGTAGGGAGGATGGCACCAGAAGGAGCATTGCGACGGTCTTACGAATGCATAACGCAGTCACCGTGTGACTGACGACGTGGTGTAGGGTGACCATAAGGTGTCACGCGACGTCACGTGACCTCGTGAAGTCATTGAGGCTCCGTGCCACCGACACACAAATCGCGAGGCTTCGCGGCTCCTTACATAACTCAAGCGACAGCTGGTACCTTGTACCACCGGTCGTACAACCACTGTCTGCAGACATGTTCTAAGCGTGTGGAAATCAAACATTAGTCGAGGCATGCCTCTCCTCGACTGCGCCTCTTGTACATTGGAGGACACACTTCCCACCCCTGCCCGTTTCGATCTGGATGAGCATCGTACCGGCGTGCGGTCGTGTGTCACTGCTGCGTGGTGCGCGTTAAAGACCCGAGGATAGCGGTTGTACTGCACTGGCGAAATTGCTCATCTACAGCTGGGAAAATCGTCGCCCGTTGAGGCAGACCAAGTTTTAGGTTGTATAAACATAAACACGACCCAATTTGTAGGACAAAAATGACTGCGGCTTAATTGATAAGCATTTCAAGCTCTTTTTTTTTCGGTAACACGGTCGATGTAGCGACAGATGTTTTCCATCCTCTCGGCGATTAAACATCCGAAAAAAGCCCAGCGACGCGAGTAAATATCCGGCCTTTCGGGGGCCACACAGAGATAGGGTGACAAGCGAGGTTCTAGAAGCGTTTCCCAGTTCCTGTCACGGAAAATTAATTGCGCGTCGAAGCTGGTTCCGACATCTGCAGCGAGCGCGTTATCTGCGACTCCGCCCGTTGGGAGCGGAGAGACCGAAGCGACCGCTATTCGCGGCACATCCTGCGGCGACTGCAACGAGCGCAGCTGGTCGTCAGCACACGGCGGCCGCCTCGCCGCCGCCGTCAGCTGTTTTCGCTCTAAAAGAAGGAAGCACACTCACTGGCGTAACAGAAAAAACACAAACAGTTTTGTATAGCCTCGAACTTTATTCTTATTTTATTTTTGTTGATAGGCTCGCAAAATAGAGTGGATGAAAAAAGAAGGATGCAGTACGCCGTCTTCGACTATAACAGCTTTAAGAGACTACTTTATCGATAGTACAAATCCCGCCACACGGATTTTCGAAGATTACAAAAGACGATGCAATTTTAGCAGCGATGTAGCAACGAAGAGATGTGATCTCGTGATCGCATACATGTTGCGAGCGTTCAGGAATGCTAACATTAATAACTTTTCTGGGATGATGAAAACGCGCAAGAATTCACATCCTTTATACTTGAAATACGATATGCACCAGTTATACCTCGAACTTGAGCATTAGGAACTCATGCCGTAATCAAAACCGAGAACTGTTTAGGAACACTTTTTTTGTATACCCGTAATTGGAACGAAATTGTTATTAAAAATTTATAAAAACAGTAACCGTACCCGTAACCTTGGATGATTTACCGGTAACCGATATTAACAACAAAAAACGTTTCTCTCAAGAATGATTACAAGGAGGGATCCTGAAATGTCGTGGACAGCGAGAAACGTGCGCTTCTACAACCAGATGCATTTCCTAGGAGTAGCCTAGAAATGTAGTGCGCAGCTACTCGTTGGAGTAGCCGCGCACAACAGTCAAGAAAGGAACGAGTAGCACAGGACATATTTTAACAGCTTTCTGTGGTGTTCGTTTCTCGGCTTTATCTTCCTTGTTTTGCGCTATTGCATTTGCATTATGATTGACTTTCACGAACTAGCCCAGCTCTCAACTGTATTCCTTTATTCCGCATAGCATTATTTGCCTATGTTGTACCTTATGTTGTAGCGCAGCGAAGGCAAGAAGCGCGAGTTCATAGAGTTGCCAGGTACCCTTAATGCAAGAGAGCTGGTGCCGCCCAGATGTGCCCTAGAGCGAGGAGCTGGCGCTTGCAGGCTTTCCTGCGGTACATCATAAGGTGAAATATAGGGCTATAGTTGCGCTCCTTCCTTCAGTGTGGGTAAAGCTTCTTCTCAACAATGTGACGTGTTGGGCTAGTTGGTTTGAGGTGAACATCTTGGGAAGAAACAGCGGCAAAGAAACTTGGACAAGAGTAAAGGAACAAACACGACAGGACGGCGCTGAACTAACGACTGTTGTTTATTACACAAAATCGGAAGAAGGAAAACAAGAAGCATCTTAATCAGATAAAAATATATAGACACACACAAACGTGCCAACCAAGCAGCATGACATGTCGCTATAGGCCCAATCAGTGTTTACGTAATGCCCGTCATGGTCGTTCGCAGGTACCCAAACTCTTTGTCAGATAACGCCACTGACGGTTCGCTGACACATCTCCCGCCAAGTTCTGAGATTAAAAAGGCTTCGATGATTTCCTTGTCACCCTGTCTCTATGCCGATCCAAAACAGTGACTTGACTAAAATTAGGCTGGCACTTGCAATCCCGGCAGTGTAAAGGTAGCAGCCCGCCGACTGCAGCCCTGAGTGAATACGCATGCTCCCTACGTTTATCATTAAGGCAGCGGCCCGTCTGTCCAACGTAAACCTTGCCACAAGACAAGGGTATCTTATAGACCACACCTGACACACAGGCCACAAACGGCACTGCGTGTTTTTGGTGCATTTGTTTTTGACCGGTTTTCGGCAATAGCACCCACCTTTGCACATATCTGACCCATTTTTTGTGGGGCAGAGAACACAACCGGGACGCCATAGCGGCCTCCGACTTGTTTTAGGTTATGGGAAACCTGATGAAGATAGGGAACGACCACCATTCTTTTTTTGTCGAATTCAGTCTTCTTCTCCCTCCTTTAGCTTTCTTCAACTGGGAGCTAGCCACCTCGGTCAAAAGGGGTGTTGGAAATCCTGACAGTTTTAATCTGCTAACCTGTCCGTTGAAGCTTTCCTTCATCAAGTGGACGCAGGACTTTTTTTATAGCGGTCTCTTGTCTCGAATCCGCCCTGAAAAAGTCCTGCCCCACAAAAAAATGGGTCAGATATGTGCAAAGGTGGGTGCTATTGCCGAAAACCGGTCAAAAAACAAATGCACCAAGAAACACGCAGTGCCGTTTGTGGCCTGTGTGTCAGGTGTGGTCTATAAGATGCCCTTGTCTTGTGGCAAGGTTTACGTTGGACAGACGGGCCGCTGCCTTAATGATAAACTTAGGGAGCATGCGTATTCACTCAGGGCTGCAGTCGGCGGGCTGCTACCTTTACACTGCCGGGATTGCAAGTGCCAGCCTAATTTTAGTCAAGTCACTGTTTTGGATCGGCATAGAGACAGGGTGACAAGGGAAATCATCGAAGCCTTTTTTATCTCAGAACTTGGCGGGAGATGTGTCAGCGAACCGTCAGTGGCGTTATCTGACAAAGAGTTTGGGTACCAGCGAACGACCATGACGGGCATTACGTAAACACTGATTGGGCCTATAGCGACATGTCATGCTGATCGGTTGGCACGTTTGTGTGTGTCTATATATTTTTATCTGATTAAGATGCTTCTTGTTTTCCTCCTTCCGATTTTGTGTAATAAACAACAGTCGTTAGTTCAGCGCCGTCCTGTCGTGTTTGTTCCTTTACTCTTGTCCAAGTTTCTTTGCCGCTGTTTCTTCCCAAGATAAAGCTTCTTCTGCACTTCTTAGTGTTACGCGTGTGTGGTGAAAAGAACACACGTCTGAACCTGCTGACGGTCTGCATCACACTGCTTCTTTTTCTTTTATTAGCATTGTTCTCTGCCACTATGCTTTCTGGTGCGTTGGTGGCGCTAACAGACTCTTAACACTTAGGTCGCAACGAAAGCAGTAATCGAGCGCAGTAATCGAGGTAAACGAAGACGACGGCACGAGTCGTTCTGCCCTCTCGCGAGTGCCGCCACGACATGGCCGCACGAGTAGATGGAGTTTCCTTCTAGTACGTGCGGGGTTATCATCGCAACACACGACGAGAATTCCCAGTCAAGGATAGCGCTTCTACGCGGAACAATGAGCACAGCGACGATCACCCCCGACGCCATGTTTCCGGCAGATAGAAAGAACCGCGACCGGCATGCAACGCCCGTGGCCGAGCTCTCCTCGACCCGTGATTGGTCTGTCGGTGCGGTCGCTCGTTCGTTCCAAACGTAGTGGAAAAAATCACATCTCCACGTGGTGAATGATGTTGATTGGGGCGAAGCTCTGGTGGTGCTGATGATACTGATTTTATTGTTCATAGGTAGTGCTGATGGTACTGATTTTTTTATTGCTCATAGGTAGTGCTGAGTTTCGGGTTGCGTTTCGACTTCATTATTACTGCTTTATGGTCGGTGAAATGCAGAGCGAGTGGTTCTTCTAGCGGATCAGTTTGGATCCGCTAGAAGCCGTGGGAACGCATCTCCACCGCTTAAGTCAACGGTCCATGTCAGAACGAGAATATGTGGGGTGGAACGTGGTTATATACGCATTTGAGCATTTGACCGCAGCGCCTTCTCCTCTATAAACGTTGAGCCAATGCATGCAAAGTTTAACACGATTATATACGCATTTGACCGCAGCGCCCTCTCCTGTATAGACGTTGAGCGGCTACATGCAACGTTTCGTCCATGACAGACAGATGGGATGGCAATCGATGTGAGCACGGACGCCGGACGGTTGGACAAGGCTAGACCCTAAGGAGCTTCGCCACTAGAAGTTCAGCCCGGCTATAGACCAACTCAACTCACTGGCGTCACGCCACTGTGGTGGCGCTGCTGTCGGCTGCCGGGCCACGAAAACATCTTTCCTGGCAGTCGCACCAATCCAGACTTGGATTTAATACTGTATTTGAAATACTTTTGGTAATATTTTGGTATCGTTAAAATACATTTAGTGTAGAGTATCTTAATAACATTTCACACTATCTTGTCTTCAGTGTATCAAACACATTTTGCAACCTTGAAAACAAAATTTTGCTCGAACAATCTATGGAACTAGGGATCGTGAGACTCCAGGGCAGAGGTGAACTGTTTGTAAACTTCGAGCCAAGCGACCGAACACAAAACAGAAAACAAGGCAGGAACAAAACGCAGTCCGAATGTAAACAAAAGACCAAATGGATAGTACGCTCGTTTCCTTTGTCCTCTTGTCCAATTCTTTTAATCTTACTTGTACCATTGAGCGAAAAGTAAATGGCCATTAAAACGCGATTGCGTGGCACACGCCACTCAGTCGCATGCTCAAGGACTGTCCTTAGCGTCGAACTTGCGGTCGTCTTACAAGTCGTCCTAGACCTCTAGGACAACCTCACTTGTCACAGCGCGTGAAAAACAATCGTCGTCGTCGGCGTTGTTGTGCACGAAAGATCGCGCAACTTCAATTTCATATTGCGTAATGTCTTATTTCGACCAAAAATATCCAATCACGCAACTTCAATTTCATAAAGTGTAATATCTTATTTTGACCAAAAATAGCGCAATCGCGCAACTTCAATTTCATATAGCGTAATGTCTTATTTTGACCAAAAATACCCAATCGCGCAACTTCAATTTCATATAGCCTGTCTTATTTTGACCAGAAATAGCACATCATGCTACTTCAATTTCATATAGCGTAATGTCTTATTTTGACCAAAAATAGCACATTCATCATGCAACATTCAATTTCAGATAGCGTAATGTCTTATTTCACCAAAAATAGCCACATCGCGCAACTTCAATTTCATATAGTATAATGTCTGACTTCTTACCAAAGTAAGCACAATCGCGCAACTTCAATTTCAGATATGCGTAATGTCTTATTTTGACCAAGAATAGCCCATCGCGCAACTTCAATTTCATATAGCGTAATATCTTATTTTGACCAAAAATAGCCAATCGCGCATACTTCAATTTCATATAGCGTAATGTCTTATTTTGACCAAAAATAGCCACATCAGCGCATACTTCAATTTCATATAGTGTAATGTCTTATTTTGACCAAAAATAGCACACCACGCTACTTCAATTTCATATAGCATATGTCTTATTTTGACCAAAATAGCAAATCTCGCAACTTCAATTTCAGATAGCGTAATGTCTTATTTTGACCAAAAATAGCCAATCGCGCATACTTCAATTTCATATAGTGTAATGTCTTATTTTGACCAAAAATAGCCAATCGCGCAACTTCAATTTTATATAGCGTAATGTCTTATTTTGACCAAAAATCAGCTTCAATCGTCGCTAACTTCAATTTCAGATAGTGTAATGTCTTATTTTGACCAAAAATAGCCAATCGCCCAACTTCAGTTTCTTATAGCTGTAATGTCTTATTTTGACCAAAAATAGCCAATCGCGCAACTTCAATTTCATATAGCGTAATGTCTTATTTTGAACAAAACTAGCCAATCGCGCAACTTCAATTTGATATGCGTAATGTCTTATTTTTACCAAAAATAGCGAATCGCACAACTTCAGTTTCATATAGTGTAGTGTGTTATTTTGACCAAAAATAGCCAATCGCGCAACTTGAATTTCATATAGCGTAATGTCTTATTTTGACCAAAATACCCAATCGCGCAACTTCAATTTCATATAGCCTGTCTTATTTTGACCAGAAATTGCACATCACGTACGCTACTTCAATTTTATATAGCGTAATGTCTTATTTTGACCAAAAATAGCACATCATGCTACTTCAATTTCATATAGTGTGTGTCTTATTTTGACCAAAAACAGAATTCTCACAACTTCAATTTCAGACAGCGTAATGTCTTATTTCACCAAAAATAGCCAATCGCGCAACTTCAATTTCATATAGTGTTATGTCTGATTCTTACCAAAAAATGCCAATCGCGCAACTTCCACTTCATATTGCGTAATGTCTTATTTCGACCAAGAATATTCAATCGCGCAACTTCAATTTCATAAAGTGTAATATCTTATTTTGACCAAAAATAGCCAATCGCGCAACTTCAATTTCAGATAGCGTAATGTCTTATTTTGACCAAAATAGCACATCACGCTACTTCAATTTCATATAGCGTATGTCTTATTTTGACCAAAAACAGAATTGTCATAACTTCGATTTCAGATAGCGTAATGTCTTATTTTGACCAAAAATAGCTAATCGCGCAACTTCAATTTCATATAGTGTAATGTCTTATTTTGACCAAAAATAGCACATCGCGCAACTTCACTTCAATAGCGTAATGTCTTATTTCGACCAAAAATACTCATCATGCTACTTCAATTTCATAAAGTGTAATGTCTCATTTTGACCAAAAATAGCACATCACGCTACTTCTATTTCATATAGTGTAATGTCTTATTTTGACCAAAAATAGCACATCACGCAAATTCAATTTCAAATAGCGTAATGTCTTATTTTCACCAAAAATTGCACATCGTGCAACTTCAATTTCATATAGCGTAATGTCTTATTTTAACCAAAGTAGCACATCACACAACTTCAATTTCAGATAGTTTAATGTCTTATTTTGACCAAAAATAGCCAATCGCGCAACTTCAATTCCATATTGCATAATCTCTTATTTTGACCAAAAATAGGCAATGGCGATACTTCAATATCATATAGTGTAATTCTTATTTTGACCAAAAATAGCCAATCACGCAACTTCAATTTCATATAGCATAATGTCTTATTTTGACCAAAAATAGCACATCGCGCAACTTAAATTTCATATAGCGTAATGTCTTATTTTGATCAAAATTGCACATCACGCTACTTTAATTTCATATAGTGTAATGTCTTATTTTGACCAAGATAGCCATTCGCGCAACTTCAATTTCATATACCGCAATGTCTTATTTTGACCTAACTTAACCTAACCTAAGCTAACCTTACCTAACCTAACCTGGTACTACTACCCAAGACCATTAGGATTTCACTGACCCAGGCTCTGCTTTGTCGCCCTGTAACTTTAAGAATAAAAATACCTTGCCTTTTGTGTGTGTTTCGCTGCTAAGAGTTGACGTTTCGACTTTTTTTTCTCCGGCCTCTAGGGCGCGAGGACCTTCGTTTCAGAGCGCAGCTCTAGGCGCCCGTTTCCGGTTGAGCGGCGTCGCCGCCGCCATCGCCGTTGGCGTTGCCATCGTCGTCGGCGTCGGGAGGAGGGGGAGGGGAGGAGGACGAGGGGGAGGGGAGGAGGACGGGGAATAGGAGAAGGGAAGAGGGGAGGAGGAGGGATGAGGAGAGGAGGGAGGGGAGGAGCGCGCGTTGAGGAGTAGGACGAGGGGTGGAGGACGAGGATGTGGGGAGGAGGACGGGGAGGTTGAGGAGGAGGAGGAGGAGACGAGGAAGAGGAGAAGAGGGGAGGAGGATGGATGAGGAGGAGGAGGAGCTGAAGGATGAGAGGTGGAGGAGGAGGAGGAAGGAGTAGCAGGTAGGACGAGGAGGTGAGGAGGAGAGGTATACCTGCCCCTCAGTACCCTTCCCTCCTCCTCCTCAAGAGCTGCGCTCTAATTCTGGCGTTACAGGGTGTTGTAAACGACATTCATCTTTTTATATCCCTCATCAAGTCACCGTGAAATCCGTCGCAGTGTTGCTTGAACCTGCTTTCTTGAATTCGAGGCCTTGACAGAGCAGTTGAACCATGAAACCGGACAGGCCTTTCAAGATTGTCCTCCCATTTTCGACAGCCTCGAGATGGAAAGCAACTGGAATATTGGACAAAAGCAAAACGTTTCTACCTGCGCACTTGCCATTTTTTTTCTACTTTTAGTTTCTACTTTTTGATTGTCTTTAACTAACGCAGCTTGCATCGACGCTGTCACAACATTACAAACGCTAAAACGTATTGAGCACCTAATCGGAAGTGATTACAAATACATAGTGTTTGGTAAAGTACATCCCAAAAGTACTTGAAGTAAGGTACAAAGTAAATGAGAGGTTATGTACTTCAAGTTAAATAGTAAGTACACCGGGCGACCAGTACTTGAAGTAATGTACTATAAATACAATGTACTTTCAAAGTAAGGTACTTTCAGCGCAATAGGGTAAGCAGAAACGAACGCGAAGGGGACAAGAACTAGTGCTGGTCTGTGTCAGCTTCTTGGTGTTCGTCCGTTTTGCGCATACAAGTTTCCTGGAAACATCTAGCGGCTGAGTGCCGTGCTTAGTCGGCATCCAGTGGCTTAAACCTTTATTTAAACAAAACCTTTCCAAAACTCAAGCCTGTCACGAAATATTGCGTAGGCAAAGGCTCGGTTAAATTAAAAATGATTTGTTACGTCGTCCCCTTTCACTCCACATATCCTACAGATTCAGTTCATGTGCACGCTCAACGTAGTCATATAATTTGTGGACGGGGGTCGGGCTCCTTCCTTAAACTTGGTTATCTATTGAAACTCGCTTCTTGACGACAAAACACTTCCTTTACAGTGTGCACAAGGTCTTCGGTAAATATCGGCACTGGACACACTCACAGATTGCGAAAACAATTGCTTTCCCGCTTGTGCGAATCACAAGTGGGGCAGCCATCCATAGGCCTGCAGCTCTAAATGTTTTGGGCAGCACCCCTGGCGAGCAACATATAATAATTTTATGTCGCGTTTTCGTTGCACGTCACCTTGCGTCCTTTCAACGGCTCTGTTAGAGCCCTGGGACAGAAGCTGACAGACGCTAGTTTACGCCCATGGATCGTTCATGATGGGACGCTAGGACGCCGCTTGAGCATTAAGAGGCCGCGTCTCGCGGTTGCTCACGAGCGCTCCTCTTCTGTTGTCGCCTTTCGTGGACACGACAGTGGTCCGAGAGAAACAGACCTATGGTTCCTCGGACCCCGGTCACAACTGAAAGCGACTTCACACGTTCCAACCTGCACAGCAGTGACCGGAGAGACCTTGTACAAAAAGCACCGATAAGACCGTGGGGCCAACAGAACTTTGAAGGTAATCGGAGTGCCGATAGTTTTTCCTTACCCTCGTAGCTTTGACCTCAGAACCGGCCTAAAGGGCTGCCATTCGATCTGAACAATACCTCGAGCACCTGCTTTCCCGCTACACGCGGAGGAATTTCAGTGATCAACTACAAAAAAAAATGCTTTCATAAAACATAAACAAAGGCCCAGCAATTACTGCTTCCCATGAACCAGATAAAGAAGCCAGCAGTTTTAGAACCATACAGGTAGCAGGCAATAAAAAATAATCACGGAAACAAATAAGACAGTTGATTAATATCCACAGCCACGGTTGGGAACGTTCAGACGGTTTTTGTTATATTAGAACTGCCGAGAGGCCAGCTCACGTTGCCGCCAATGAAATAAAATAAATAAAATGGCACACATACTCACCCGTTAATCAAATTTAATAGACACCATTCACGAAAGTGAGCGATTAAAAAATCGAAACATGAAAACGACTGCTCTGATCACGATTGTTAATTCTTCGAACTTCGAAACAGCCGCTACGAGACAGCTGAATTGTATAAAAAAATCCCCTGGACGTTTTTGGGAATTAAACCATCCCATAGCAGGCAGTAAAGGCAAATAGACAGCGTTGAGAATTTTTTATTACAGCGATCCTTATGAAAACCGGTCATGTCGACGTTGCAGCTTTTAAAGCGCTATCAGTTCAGCTCAACACCGCGCTAAAAAAGACACTTTGGAGTACTGCCGGTACTTCTTTCATTTATTTTTCTCTTTAACAAGAACACTTTATGCGGAAGCGTAAATCACGAACGTCAGCGATCTCACCTTCCTCGGTTAAGGCTAGCTGCTTCAACAGTGAATGAAGAACATTTTTATAAAAGAAAAAATGGAAACTCCTCCCCCGTCAAGTTGGCTGATCACTAGGAAATTTTCGTAGACCGCGTTTCGCCCTCCACAAGGAAGAAGCCGCTACTGCGTCTGCGCACCTAATGGCCTTGACTCCAGGGTTCGGGCTATCGTAGCGGGTTCCGGAGAGCGTTGCGGGACGGCCAAAACCATCTACGAAAACTCCCTACTGTTCATGTCGTTCCGTGGTAAGTTCCGGCCATTCGAAGGCACTTTGCAAAGTCCCATTTCTAGCGCCGCATGAACGAAGGGACACGGTCAATATGGTGGAGTTTTCCCGTGTTGGCTGTGCCGTCACAGCAGAGGCCGCGGAGGCCGAGTTTTCCTACTCGCTCGAGTTGTTTCTGCTTTTGTTGATTGACCGTGCTTGCCGGAGTAGGCTGCTATTTAAGGGATCATCGGCCGGCATTGTTTTTCAGTCCTCTCGGCCTTTATAAAACACTGTCAGCATCTATTATCTTGATACATGCAGCCACCCTCGAATTGGTTTCGTTTGGATTCGTTTGGCATGGCTCTGCTTGGTTTGGTTTGGAGTTGTTTGGGGTTTGGAACCGTCCCCGTGTGTCCCTTTGTCGCGCTCTCGATCACGATCACGTAGGGCGCGCCACTTTTCATGTGGCAAGCCGCGTCATTCTTGGCGCGCAGTTCTATAATGGGCAATCAGTTCATCGAACAATGTTTCATAAAAAAACTGTTAAAGTGCAGGCGAGCTGGTGTAAGTTATACATAATGATTGAAAACCTGAGACTGGGGTTTTGAAAACGGAAACTCGTGAAGTAGGAAGAAAAAGGGGACAGACAACGTCTCAAATCAGCTAAAAACATTATTGCCTCTACGCCTTATATACACCTCCCCCGGACGTCGAACGTCGCCACCACCAAACGGATAATCACCACACTACAAAAAACAAACAAAAAACATTGGAATAACAATTTGCCGGACCGCAAACAATACATCATAAAAAAAGTTATACAAACAGAAACACAAGGTCGTCACCTCCGCACCCGGAAGGACTTCGACGCGGACAATGTCACCAGCACTTGGACACACACAAAGACAGTCTCTAAAATTACCCCCTTTCCCCTAAACTGAACCATGAATCACACACAGTCGCCAACAATGCCCCCATTTCGATCCCGAACCCAACAAAGCAAACAACTCTGCGAAGCATCACCCTCCCCTTTTATGTTCACCCCACACTATGTCTGTAGAGTCGAAGAAACTTTTTTGACTCACTTCCAATTTGCAGTGACCTTGGCTAATGCAATTTCCCGATGTTTTTATGCGAACAGTTTCTCGCACAACCCGTCTCATCTCCTCACGCTCTTTGTGTACGATTTCTGTCTCTGACCAGTTCGCTGTACATGCATTACACTCCTGGAGATGCCTCGCTAGTTCAGAGTTTGAAGCGTTAATCCTTACATTCCGTTTATGTTCCGTCAACCTATCGTTGATGCACCTTGCAGTCTGACCAACATATTTAAATCCGCATTCCAAAGGAATTTCATACACTACTCCACTGACACATGGAACAGATCTGTCGCGATGCATTTCTTTACATTCTTTTTGTCCTGCCTCAAAAGGGGTCAGTTTAGCTAATTTGAAATCGCATGTGAACACCGTGTTAACCCCAAATTTCTCTGCACATGCCTTCAAGTTATGCGAAATGGCGTGAAAATATGGAATGGCGGCCCGGCGGTTCTTGACACTCCGCTTATCTTGCTTATCTTTGATCTGTAGAGCAAGCTGCCGTTTCATGAAGGACTCTTGATAGCCGGCCCTCTCTAGTCTTCCCCATTGTCTTTTTAAAGACTGCTCCATGTAATGAATGCATGATCTTTGTAGAGCGTTCTGGGTCAGAGACTTCACTACCCCTGCCTTTACAATTTCAGAATGACAACTTTGCTTCGATAAGACGGGTTTCGGCGCCTGCTTCCCATATTCCCAACACAGCCCACTGCCCAGATGAATGCGTAAATCCAAAAATTGAATGGCATTCTCTTCCGGCTTTTCCACAGTGACACGCAGCTCCGGGGCCGCTGAACTTATTACATTTTGTAGAGAATCCGAAAGGTTATCTTGAAAAGTGCACACAATTATATCGTCTACATATCTTCGAACAAAACCTACATCTGGGGGCAACTCTCTCATCTTCTCAACCACAACTCTGTCTAGGGTGTTGAGATAAAACTCGGCCAAAAGTGGCGCAACCGACGAGCCTATACAGGCACCCTCCTGCTGTACGTACATCCGTTCATCATACTCAATAATCGTTGACTGCAGGTATTGGTCCAGAAATATAAGAAAACCATCTACCGACACTCCTGACTCTGACTGAAATTTCACTAGATTTAGCTCTAACAGTTCCTTCACCGCCGACATTAGTCTTTTCTTTTCAAGAGAATAATATAGATCCTTTATGTCCATTAAGAAAACTGAACACTTTCTACCGTGATTGCTATTCATGACATCCGGAGTGCGTGCGATAGACTGTGGGACATCCTCCTGGGCAAGGAGTTCAGGGCAAGCAAGGAATATCGACACTGGGACAATGTCAAGAAGGCGCAGTACAACCAGATTTGATATGTGAAAAGATCGCATGTTTTGAGCTCGATTAAGATGTTGAAGCTACGGAATGTGACTCTGCCCGACGTTTGGATATATGGCCAGGTTGAGTCGGAGAATCAACCAGGTGTAGTGACCCCTTGTAAAGTACCAATTTCGGAAAGAACAGAAGCAATCCTGGAAAAAGATCCCAAGTTTTGTATGAATGTAAAGCCTTCCAGACTGGATGTGTTTTCCACGGTCCAGACCGTTGCACGGTATCTGAATCAAGATGAAAGAGTTTCATTTGTCGTTCAAACTGTAGGGAGATTAGGAAAGGTTATGGGGGACGCATACCCGTCGCAGAGGAGGAATTTCAAAGATGTAAACATGGTGAAGAAGGAGCTAGAAACAAAGTCTTTGAAACTCCTACAAACAAATAAGTCCGGACGGTTTGCTGTCATCCCGGAGAAGGTATTCCGGAGAAAGACAGATGATGCTGTGGGGTCGTTGTTCAGGGAATGGAAAGGAAACTTGGGG
>JAZHYW010020050.1:0-32146 GCA_037355805.1 Ixodes ricinus | reverse complement strand
ACGTATTGCTACGCGTCTCTTGTGACGTCGCGCTTCTTGGCCCCGCATCGGTCACGTGAGCTCCGCTTCTTCTGGCTGCTCCCGCAACTGTGGGGGCGTCGCCTTAGTCGATCCCGGTACGATTATTTCAGCGACTGTTTAATCGATTTGCGCGGCACACAAGCGCCGGTTTCGGCTGAAATTCGGGCAACGTGGCTTGAGACGTGCCTGGAACCCAGATCAGTCGCCAAAAATATCCGAAATTGCCTTCATTGTTCCTTTAAGACTTGTCGTCGACGCCTGACCTCGAACGATCTGTGGCAGGCAGTTCGCGACGAATGGAACAGGCTCGCGAAGGGACCCAGACTTTGTTGCATCCCTGTACGAATCAAATGCCGCGAAGGATGGAGGCGGTGACTGCTGTTGCTAGGAATATGACACGTTACTAGCACGGGCATCTAACAGAAAGCTTCTGAGAATTTGTTTCTTGACAAGGTAGCATTTCCTATTGGCAAGTCCATATTTTCTTCATTATTTATTGCTTCAATTATGCACCAAACCGGCTTGATCAAAACGAAGTAAGTAAATGTTTTCAGTATGTGTTGTCAAATCTCGAGATCTGTACCACTGATCTCCACTAGAGGGCCGGATGGCGCACCGAGCAAACAGGTATGACGCCACCGGAAGTGAGCGACTTGTCCCGGAAGTGAGCGCCTGGCAGGCTTTGTAGCCCTTCCAAGCGCTGGTTCGAAAACCGTCGAGGGCGTTGGATTTTGCTTGTTCCTCAAAGCCTGCTTTGCTGCGCAATGAAGCTCATGCGTGACCCGAAAGGTATCATGGGAAGCCACCACAATGTAAACATTTTGAGATTCTCTCTGTTCAAGTGTAAATATGTCCCAGGTTCAAATGCCCTCATTCTCGGGATTAAATCCAGTAACGGGAGTATTAGGACCCAATCAAAGACACAAAAAAGCATTGTCTAAAAATGCCGACTGAATGCACTAGGAAGCTCGGCGCACGCCCGGCTTCCGGGACAAGCATCGAACTTCCGGTGGCTTCACTTGCGCCAGGCTCGGAGAGCAGCTAAAGCAGCCATCCAGCCCCCTATAGTAGAGATCAGTGATCTCGTACCAATGCGACCAACATTCAAGGCTATAAGAATCAACCATGAACTTTGTATAAATATAAATATTAGTCGAATAATTGTTTATGGGCTCTAACTGTGAAAAGTGGTCAATTTTTGCGTAATAAAGAAATATAAAAGGTTCGGGAATTGTGGTTTTTCTGTACGCCAGTTTTAAGAAGCGCTAAAAACGTACACTTTATTGCATAAAAGATGTCAAATGGAAGACTAAACATGATATTGTAACTGTTTCGTAAAAGAAAGTTAATTCCGTAAACGCTTGCATTCTTTCCGCCAATCATATGATCAGAGATCATGAATATAAAGATATGCCTTCGCCATTGGTCACTCCGACTTATCCGGGATGCTAGAAGGGGTGCAGTTGTAATCAAACCCAAAACAGAGTGGCAAGAAACAACAAAACAAACACGATAAATATCTAAAGTGTGGGTGATAAAGAAAGAAACGAGGAGTTCTTGCGATAATTGTATCGGGAGTGGCGACAATCGCAAGAAGAGCCGCCTTGTTCTCTGCCGCATCGTTGATTTAATCGCTAGACAGCTCTGATATCAGCTTCTGCCACCGCTCCCGCGTTGGAGGCCATTTAACAGTTGAGCACACTGTACATTGTTAAAATAAAGGCGGCAACACTAGATGCGTTCAATTGCCCTGCACCTCTTGCAACCGGTGCAGAAAAGGTTAGGGTAGCTTACTTTCCGGTATGTGTATTCATAGCGAGTTCGTTTCACACGCACTGGCACCGTTCGAGTTCTCTCCCAGAATGCATCGCACTCGCAGAGTGTTGCACGGAGAACTGGGGCCCCAAGCTGGACGCTTGGCGAAAGCGACGGCGAGAAATCTGGCGGCCGCGATTGGCCAACGCCACACTTGACCTTGGCGCCGGCCAATCATAGCCGCCGAATTTCTCGCCGACTTTTCCGCCAAGTGTCCAGATTAGGGCCCTGGACTCAAACGAACACGCCAAATGCACCGAGTGCAGAAGACTGATGCTGCCGCCATCTATGTTGTAGAAAAGGTACCGACCTCAAACCGAAACTAGCGCCTTTCTGTTCGGAGTGATGGGTGGGAATGCGAGAGTGCAGTCACTACCAACGTTTATCTACAAACGTTGGTCGCTGCAACCTGTAGTTTATGTTTGCGATGACTTCAAGCAACTCGGCTGTCGTAGAGATAGTTACAGACGGCGTAAATTTCCGCAACCAGCTGTCTACAAAGAAGCTGGTTGCGATCTACTTTGCACCCGCTTACACTGAAGAAAACTGATGATGCTGTCCGAGCAGAAGCTTGATCCGTTTGAGCATGGTATTATGCGTGAACCACCGAAAGGGTACGGCTTAAAACTAATCTGTTGGAATATCCAGCAAAACGTTTCGTGGGACTTTCGATTTCGATCGTCATTACAGGTGGATCAGATATTAGCCTTGGTGAGGGCGTCGAGAACGAGAGCTTTCTCGAACAAAATACGGCGGGGCAAGTTAGCTGACGTAGGTAAATGTTAAACATGATGATGTTGCCCAAGCCTCGCGTAAAGTCACTGTTTAGCTTTCTCTGATGCTTATTGGGCAGTCGCAGGTTTCTGCTGGGGGAGTTTTGTCGACAAATGTTCAATTTTCACCCGCACACGGATGGTGATAAACATCTCGGGGGCCGCTGATGCGTTTGTTCTGAGAATTTCTTTACACACTGGTATATTTCAGCGTCTGTACGGCAACAGAGCGACTTAAAACCTGCAAATAAAGCACGGTTTGTCAATTGCTTCCTTCATGAAATAGCAGACGCTCACAATTCAAGCTCGCATTTGATTCCGTTGCCCGCGGGACGCGATTTCTATCAGAAAATCTACTTTTTTCCCTTTCGGTTCCGCGACACATCGTAGCAGACGAACCCTCGTCGTCTGCTCCTGCTCCTCGCCGGAGCGAGGCATGACGGGATTGCATTTTGGCGCACTCCCGATTTTCTCGGTGCAGCGAGTGCATGCACGCGTGGGGTGCCAGCGCTGAAACCAACGAGGTAGAGGGGCCCAGAGCGATAAAAAACCGGGGTTCCGGTCTGCACTCGAAAGTGACACCCATAAGGCGGCTGCCATTGTACGCAAATGTGACCACTCGTTCACTGCGGCCTGGAGTCGGAGGACCTTGAGGCTGTTTTTGTTGAAGTCGTACATCGGAAGGGCAAGATGTTGCTCTGCTGCGTGTATTGTCCGCCTGCCACGCGAACTGCCTCTTACGATCTCTTAGGGCAATCCCTTGCGCATGTTGACGTTTCGGCGTACTCCTGTGTCTGCGTCTTTGGTGATTTTAATGCCCACATAGACTGGTCCGACCTCTCTGCACCTGTCCCGCTGAGTTCGCATGACGATGCGCTCCTGGATGTCATGGAAACGTCCGGTTTAGTTCAGGTGTGCAGTGAACCCTCGTACACGTCAATCACAGGCAAGGCTTCCTTCCTCGACCTCGTGTTCATAAGCAACATTCCCCTCATGGCTGACTGCTCCATCGAGCCGAGTCTGGCTGGGTCCGACCACAACGCCATCCGCTTTTCGAGCCTCTTGGCGCTACCGAAGTCTGGCCATTATTCCAGAATGGTTCAGAACTTCTCGAAAATGGACCTAGCGCACCTTAAGAACCTCCTGCATCTCGCCCCATGGTGCATGGTGCTTAACGAAGACACAGTAGAAGACATGTATGAACTCTATAGAAGCTTCATGAGAGCTATTGAAGCAGAATGTGTGCCCCAGTTTACAACACGCGCCAAGCGGCGCCCCCGTGGATCACACCTGAGGTCATCTCTCTCTCCAAACAAAAGCACAAGCTCCTGCGAAAGACAAAAATGTCTGGACGAAGTGCCAGCATTGAAATCAAGAACATCCAGAGGGACATAAAAAAGAAAACTAATTTGGCACACCGCACATATGTTGCCGACATCGCAGCTCGTGCGATGAAGGAGCCCAAGCTCTTCTGGGCGTATGTTAACTTGCAGCGCAAACCCTCAACCCCACGCCCCAGCTTCTCCCACAACAACAAGACGGTAAGCGACCCTGTAGCCACTGCTGCCCTATTCAACAAACACTTTGCCTCAATGTGGTCCTCCCCTCTCCCAAACCTGCCGAACTGCACGACCCTGGTGCAGGTGAACTAGATCCAGATGGCTTCCTGCCAGACTGCCTGTCCTCAATAACTGTCACAGAAGACGACCTTGAGGATGCTATGGCTTGCCTAAGCCCCTTCCAGAGGTCGGGACCGGATGGTCTACACCCCTTCCTCCTGAAATCGTCAGCCCCAATCCTCAACCCTGTGCTGGCTAAGATATTCCAGAAGACACTCGACTCCGGCGCTGTACCCACCATGTGGAAAACCTCACATGTCACTCCCGTTTACAAGGGTTGTGGCTCAGACACCACCCTTGTTGACTCATACCGCCCAATTGCCTCCACATCTGTGGTCTGCAGGACCCTTGAGCGCATCATAAACAAGAAGGTCCTGCATCACCTGGAGTCAAACAATCTACTGTCCAGCGCCCAGCACGGATTTCGCCCTGGCCGAAGCTGCGAGACAGCACTCTGCACAGTAGTGCACACGGTAAGCGCCCACCTGGACAACCGTACGCCTTGTGAGTTCGTCCAGCTGGACTTCTCCAAGGCATTCGACAAGATCGACCACCAGCTCCTTATGAACAAGCTGCACAAGTATGGTATCAGGGGTAGCCTTCTCCGTTGGCTGCAGAGCTTCATTGAAGGAAGGACCCAACGGGTAGTGTTTGGAGGCGAAAAATCCCCATCCTCCACGGTGCTTTCTGGAGTGCCTCAAGGTAGCGTGCTGGGCCCAACATTATTCCTGATCTACATTGACGATATTGCAAAAGTCTTAAATTCCACACCAATCATGTATGCCGATGACCTGTCCCTTCTTCAGCCAATCCGCTCTGACAGCTCCTACCAAGCCCTTCAAGACGACCTCGACCAGTGCTTTCGCTGGTCGGCCGAAAACAAATTACCATTTAACTGCTCTAAAAGTGTTGCAATGACATTCGCTATTTCTTCCAAAACTTCGAAAACTACAAGCCAAGCCTCAAGCTTAACTCTGGGTGGCTCACTACTAAAGCACGTGCCCTCCACAACCCTCCTTGGTGTCGTCCTGGACAGCCGCCTCAACTTTGCCCCCAGGTCCACAGCGCCACATCGAAAGCAAGACGTATGCTGGGCTTCGTCACTCGAGTCACACGAGGGATGACACCTAACACCTTCCGCCACCTTTACACTGCGCTGGTGCTGCCCCACCTAGAGTATTGCTCTGCGGTGTGGTACCCCCAGCAAAAATATCTCCAAGCTACACTACAAGGCGTGCAACGGCGTGCCGCCTACACCTACTACCGCCGCAGTGTTTCCCCGCTGTCAGTCCCACTCCCCTACAGGGAAGTGCCCTCTGGTGACCTCCTAAAGACTGCTGCCTGGAGGAGCCTGCACCAGCGACAGCAAGTAGCATCTGTCCGGCTGTTCTGCAGGGTCATGGGACCAATGCAACAGGAACTTTATGATGCCCCCAAAACGAACAAAAGAACAGGTAGACTGCAGCCCGTGATGTCCCGAACATTACGGCATGGGGAGTCCTGCCTGCTGAGGGCAGCTACGCTCTGGAGGGGACTCCCCCAGACCTCACCAAATACATTCCCTCTGATCCCCAAGAGGCGAAAGATGTAGCTCAGACGCTCTTCCGTGACCCCCTAACGGTGTTTAAAACTTTTCCCCCTTTACTTCTAACTTAATTACCTACTTATTTTATCTGTTTATTTTTTTTCACCATTTTGTACAAACGTATACATGTTGTAAGAGTGCACAAATCGATGTTGTAAGCGCACTAGTCTTTTTAATTTTTATTTATTTATTTTTTATTTATTTTGTACAAATGTATATATTGTAAGAGTGCATAGGTCGGTGTTGTGGGCACACTAGTGCATGGGCGTCAGCCTTCCCCCAACACCAGCACGCCTGTGTATTTCTACCTGTCAAGTGCAATAATAACATCAATATCAATATCAATATCAAACCAAATACGTGACGTCACAGGAAAGATGGCAGCGCCCAGGCAGCGGCTGGTCCCAGCTGGGCCGGAGCTTGTCGGATGCGTTGTTTGTTGTCGTTCGTGTCGGCGAGTTGATTTCAGACGCGGAAGCCGTCATATGAGGCCGGTCGAAAGCGACTTCAGAGTTCAGCGTGGTGTCTGACGTAGGTATAACGTGAACAGAAGGAGGAACGGTGTGCATTTCGCTGGTGACCGACGGGGATATTGCCACGAAAGAGACAATCGGCCCTACGTTGCTCGGACCTCGGATTGATTCGGATACCGCAAGTAAATTTTAAGGCGACGTTTCTGTGCTCTCGTTGACCATCGGAATCTTCGAGGTCTGCAGTGAAGCGTGTGCAATATGTTTGGATACGCAGTTTAGCGACGGAAATTGCGTGAGTCGTGCTTGGCAGTGTGCAATCGTGGTGCCGCTTCGTTCAAATGACCGAAGGCTCACTTTGGCTGTGCGGCGCACCGGAGAGCTGCCTTCAAGTGCTTCAAGTTGGTAGTTCCTGTGCCGTGCTTTAGGTGATGCTGTGCTGCTTCCTAAATTGTTCTGGCGTAGACGTGCACTTTCACGGAGCACAGGTGTTGCAGTTGGTATTGATTCCGCTTGTCTGTCGCGCGTTTCGTCGACACAAGTTTCATCAACACTCGGTACGCGAATTGCAAGCTGTATGGACATTTCATCGCGCGTGTTACCTACCCAGTCCACCCGTTCACGCCGCTTTGCGACGACAGTCTGCAGCGGCTCATTACCAGAAAAGTGGTTCCACATCCATTTCAGTTCAGTTCGTCCACGGCAGTCGCCAAACCCCGAAGGAGAGGATTTATTCGAACAGAATGCCTCTAAAACAATGCAGCTTTTTTAGTGGTCAGGATAGACTCTCTTCTGTCTGTTTTGTTATATTGTCACAGATGCTTGCTCCAGTCCTATTTTCTATCAATATTTACTATTCTGGAAAGTTCCAGGCCATGCTCAGCTGTCATCGCATGTTCTGGTGGAGGTGCTGCACACTTTACCCATAGCCCTTCACTCTGTGTGGACCCTGGCGGCTCCTCAGCCGAGTTGCCCGATAACAATTAGCACGAGTAGCGGATATCGCGTCAAAGCGGCGAGCCGTGAACCAAGTCCTATCCAAGCCCGGCAGAAAAACCGCAAGACGAGCGAGTACCGCAAGGACGAACCTTGGAAATGCACCACGAAGAACCTGAAATCCGAGCCAGTCGCTGCTACCAGCAAGAACCACCGGAATTCGGTCTTTTGCCAGAAAACCGAAGCTGACTAAGCCAACAATGACAAACCTGTAGCAGCAAACCACGTCCGCTCCCATCATCGTTTGCATGCCCGTCGCACCTCACACTCCGATGCCCTTTCACGCAAGGTGTATGAAGACGTCGAGGGCTGGATTGAAATATATGGCCGTGTCGCCCGCCACAGTGGTAGACGGACAACCAGTTCCTGCAGAACCTATACTTCTCGTGGAAGAAACTGCCAGGCACTGGTTTGAGAACCACGAATCCTCCTAAAAGGGCCTCTGACACGCCAAAAAAAAACATTTTTGTTCATGCTAGGCGTTGAAATGGCATATCAGGACATCACAAAAAAATATTTCCCTATAGAGTTGCGTAGTTTTTTTTTATAAAAAATAAAAATACGAGGCCCAATTCAAAGTTCCCGCCGTGCACTGTGACGTAACAGTGTACCGCAAGGTGTCAGGGCGGTCAGAAGGAGGCATCGCCGGAAGTCACGCGAGTTGTATCGCTCCTCGTGCTATACCGCGAACGCGTGTAATATTTTTTTATATTTTTGTTATTTTCCGCATTTTCACGAGCGATCCAAGCAGACAAGGTTTCTTTTATTTTCTTTTCATCGCTTAAGAGGCGGTGCAACAATTTTATGATTAAAAGAATTTGCATCTTGTCATTTTTACGTTGTTTATCATGTCCCAGAGGATAGAAAAAACACCTCCTTCATTAAAAATGTCACGATTCCGCTGCATAATCGCAAAGCAAAGGTCGAGCTTTTTCCCCCACCTGCAACCCCAAGTGGCAGCCGAAGGAACTACGGCGAAAAGATTACGTGACCTCGCTCGGCTCTAAGCTGCAGCCTAACGCCCGCTAATGTCAGCGGAGGGAGGGAGAGGAAGCGTCCTCCGAGATAGCACACGGGAAGCTACACGGCACTCCGAATGACGTCACTGGGAGTGCGACCAGGTGTGACCCTGAAGGCTGGGAGTGAGTTGAGGGGTGCCCGAAATGCCAATATTTATCTTTTTTTTTACGCAACAACTAGGACACGCAGGCGAAATCGGATTTCTGTTCTTTACTTCAAAAGTGTCAGAGGGCAACTTCCACAAATTTTTGACCGAAGTCTGGAAATCGTTGCACCCCCCTTTAATGTTGCTGTAAAGGTAGAAGAAGCGGAGTCAGTGAATTGACGTGATTAACTACAATGCCTAGAAGGTGCTGTGTGAGGGACTGTCCCGGTATTTCAGCAACTGAAGAAGAGATCACACTGCATGCATTTCCGAGAGACATACATCGGCCGCATGTGCACCTAGTAAACAAGTTCTACTCATGTTCTAGACAAAATACGTACTTTGTGCTCGACGTTTACTTGTACTTGGTACACAAACCAGTTCGTATTCTTTAGACGGCAGGCATCTTTAGCCTGGAGAGTATCCGATGATTCAACGACCTGGGTGTCTGAACCTTCAGCAATGCGATCGGGCGTGTCGTATGCTAGCAATCCAAATTTCTGCGAGCGTTCTAAATTTTTTCTTCAAAACTTGATAGCTTGTTTTGCGCCCAGTATAGCCCTGTATCATCGGACTGACGGCATGCACTCGTACACTGGCTTGTACTCGCAACGCTTTCATCATTGACCTCCATCACGTCGATCCACTGACTCTTCGTCCTCAAATTTTACAGCACGCAAACGAACCAACGGTGCAGCGATAAAGAGCTAGTGGAACTGAAACTTCGTTTTCTACAATCGCTCGTACAAAGAGCAGAATAAAAAAAAAAAATCTTAGGCACGGTCGCGGAGAGCACGAGGAGTGAAACTCACGTGACTTCCGGTGAACCCACTTTTAGTGACGTAGGTCGATGCCTCCCTTCTGACCGCCCCGACACCTTGCGGTACACTGTTACGTCACAGTGCACGGCGGGAACTTTGAATTGGGCCTCGTATTTCTATTTTTTATAAAAAGACTACGCAACTCTATATTGAAATATTTTTTTGGTGATGTCCTGATATGCCATTTCAACGCCTAGCATGAAAAAAAATATTTTTTTTGGCGTGTCAGGGGCTTTTTAGCGTCGTGAGAAGTTTGCAAGATCGAGCTGAAGTGCACGTTCATCAGCCAACATTGACCAGGGAGAGCCGAATTCCTGATTCTGTCCAGGATGCGGCCCCAACGAGAGCGTCACCGCCTTCGTGGAAGATGTTTTGGGCGTGATCGAGCACCCACGCCAACCCTGATGTTACAGAAGACAAGAAGCTAAGAATCCCATGTCCCTCATGTGAGGTACAACACCTCCGGCAGCCTTGTCCGCAACTCCACGACAACAGTCGAAGGGTTCATATCACCGCGGCTTCCAACATTGAATGTACACTGCAGGCCCGAGCCTGTCGCTATCAACAACTCCCCAGCTTCTCGACACTCGAGTCGTCCAGCTGCAACTTCGACGCCAGCCTCCCAGGCATCCGCGACATCCACGACGTTGTCCGGGAGGAGACCAGGAAGCTACTTCCTGCCATCAGTTGCCCGGCTTTTATTTTATTGCGGAGATTGTTTCGGAACAAGTTCGACAGGCTATTCATCTGGAGTCTTCTTCGAGTGAAGCGGCATCTGACGATCCGAGGGCGACTTATGCCACAAAGTCACGACGACCGCCATCGGCTACCCGTTACTATTCAATGCCGATTCAACGAGACACCCCAACGCCGAAGCATTCATACATGCCCGAGCTTGCTGCATTGATGCAGAAAACTACCAGGAAAATTTGCGGATTAGAAGCCAGCCCTGCAGCTTCAGTGCATCAGATGTCAGTGGCCGCACATGACGTATGATTACAAGACGGCATCAGTCGGTCAAAGTTGCCACTCGACCAAACTGAACACCGACGTGCCAGGAGCATCATCCGACAACAAGCAGCACAGGTACTATGACTGAACGCCTGACACGAGACTGTCGCAGAAAGAACTCGTTATGGAACCATTTGCAAAGAACCAATAATTACGTAATCAAGTGGAAATCAACATATTTGATACACTAACCTAATAAACATATTTCCGCTCGCCTTTACGCCTTCAGAGTCTCTACACAAAGAATTGTGTTCACCGCACGTGCTGGAACTTTTGAGGACACTCGCATCTCTGACCCCTCAATATTAATTAATGGGACATACCAGACTGGTTGCATTGGGCTGCACTCGTTCCACTTCTCCTGAACATATGGCGCATCCGAAAACCAACTCCAGTGATGTGAAAATGTTATTTATTAATTTATTCTCTCCAGGGGCCTTTGTAGGCATTGCAGAGAGGATACTTAAAACTACGCACATGATAATAACATTAAAGTACACTGCTGTAACTTGTTAATTGCAAAAACAAACACACCTCTGAGCATCTAGTTTAATGGTATGTGTTCATGCATTGTTATATAGCAGGACACTTCCAATACGTATGACACAATAGACCCTTTGCAAAACCCCATCAAGCAACACAACTGTCGCCATATATATTCCATCAGCAACACAATTATCACGAATATACCCCAGTTCACGTCGAACGTTAATGCAGCATTCGAGTCCAATAGGCGCTCAGCCGAGTTCACAGTGATGGCGGACATAACATTCTTGTCGAACAAATGCCCAAAGTATGAAGGCCTTGGGCAATTAGAGTAGTAGCTACTGTAATTCGTTCCATCACAATTTGGCAAGCGGCGAAGGCTACAGTCTTGGTGAGTCAATATGCATGTTGGAGAGAGGCACATGACAACATATCATCAGAGTGCTCGTCAGCACAGATTTGTCACATGCCTTCACTCCGTCAATCTGATTGGCACGAGGGGGCTGTGGCGGTTGCCCTTTTCCAGGTTATGGTAATACGAAGTATAGGCAGCCCACACTTTAGAAAGAAGTCTATTGAAGAGACCGAAAGGAATGGTAGTCAACATTTTTCAACAAGACTGCTTTTCGGGCAAGGGGTGAACACAAATATGAATCATCTTGTACAGGTAACTAGAACAAGTAAATAATTGACCGACTAATACAATGCACTCTTGATGAAAAAAAAGTATTGCTGCAATAAAACCTACGAAAGAGAAAAATGTGCAATTAATCTATGCGTACACCAAAAATAGCAAGTCGAATAGCATTGAAGCAGGTGCCTGCAACGATTTATTCATCCCCCACTCAATAAAAACGTCATCCTCGCAGCTGAAAATAAGTGTGCAATTCGCACTCACAAAAAAAGGAAGAAAAGCGATCGAATGTAGAATCGTCGATTAGCACAAAAGGTTAAAGATCGCAGGAGCTTCCTCGCTAAAAGTTGGCTGTGATTATGCTAGTTACCTAGGGCTGAAACGCATTCCCCTAGGCCCTACGTCCGACGTATACATTTCGCGTCGATTCTCAGACATTCCAACGTTCAAACAAAGCTAAGAGAAAGCGAAAATTGCATGCTAAAAGCACTCAAAGTTCTATCGACCCTCGAACACATCCGGGAATCCGAGCACCGGTACGGCGATACGGCTGATGCTGTCTCGCAGGTGTTAATATCCAGATGATACAGGGCGATCTTGCGGAAAAAGGTAATAAAGTCTCATTTCTTCATATTTTCACAATATACCTGCGTCAGCGAGCACGAAGAAGACCGAAGTCGTCGGAAAGCAGCTACACATCGCGGCTACCGCGCACCGAACAAACTCGCATTCCCCAGCTCTGGGCGCTGCCATCTTACCGGTGACGTCACGGCTCTTGTGAGGTCACGTGACGTGTGGTCACTTTTGCGTACAAAATGGCGGCAACCGGGGGGTGCCACTTTCGAACTTCCGGTTTATCACTCTAAGCCCCTCTACCTCGTTGACTGAAACGAACTCGGAGAGTGCAACCACTCGTGGAGTGCCGGCTGAAACGAACCCGTTCCACGCTGCGAGTGGGCACGCGTGGGCACGAGTGCCGTGAAACGAACTCGCTATAGATACGACCGGAAGTATACCGCCCTGCACGTTTCTGCACCGGTGCAAGAGGTGGGTAAATCAAGCGCAGCTAGTGCGTTCTTACTTTCTCTGCGAGTCGCCGTTTCGTGCGCGAAAATGAATGCAACGGCTGTTGAGCCTTTACCAGAAGCGAGAACAATGCTACTGCAAATATGATTTTTTTTTGGTGGCGAATTTGAGTTATTTCAGCTTTGCGTGAATGTGCGCTACTCATACTCCCACGTCTCGTTTTTAACTTTAAAAATTACGCTTTCTGATGTTAGGGCACACGCGGAGCTTTATTTAGGAGTTAGGAATTTCGGACGTGCTACGTCGAGCATGATAGTTCTGTGTTTAGTTTTATGCGGACAGATGAAAATTGCGATATAACGCTAATTTAAAAGCAATAATATTTTGTTTTGTCACAAACTACTTGCAAGCCGAGAACATGTCTACTATAATGGCGAGGAGTGCTTTAAAGTACTTCAATGTTGGAACTACTTCGTGCATCACTAGAAATATAAAATTAAAAATCCCGTTATCCAGAATTTACTACATCATTTGTCACTTGCGCAGTAGACTGCATCAATTCCTGGTCGATCTTCTGTTTTTGAGGCAAGAAATATTGACCAGAACGGCCAAGTGTTCGTCGCCATGTCCGCTCCGTCTACGGTTCTGGCCTCGGCCGTTACTACTAGAGTCACTAAATAAAGCTACGCTTTCAGAGTACCGAAACTCCCAAACTTCGCGTCTGAAGCGCGCCAGGCGCCGCCATCTTGGGTCCGCGCGCAGATGGAGAAAGTACCCGTAGCTGAGCCAAGCCGAGCTGTAGCCGTCGCCTGCGCCAGCTGCCGTAGCCGAAGCTGTGGCAGCGAATCAAGGTCGTGTTGTTCGTATCTCGACATAAAATAAGGAAAAAGTGCGTGCTCAACGACGGACTTCAGCGTGCGCGCGCAGTAAACAGTAAAACAGCAGCAGGCAGCGGATCGCCGGACCCAAGATGGTGGCGTTAAAACAACAAGATGATAATGATAGCGACTCACGTGACTGCCGCTGTCCAATGATGCCGCAGCGAACCAGAATAATGTTGAATAGAGCGACTGCATTGTCGGCAAAGTGCAAAGAAAAGAATGCGGTACTCTGAAAGCGTAGCTTATTTAGTGACTCTAGGTACTACCGGCGCGACTGGCTGCCCTTGCGATCGTCATTCGCTCTAAGTGTCTGGACAACTCCCCGTCCCTGTCTGAAAACCACTATTCGCCCACACGTTTACTGTACATCACGTCGTCCTCGTCGTTAGCCGCATGGAGTGCTAGGTCTAATGAACTACGAGCGGCCCGGACGCTACTCGTCGAACTGCTGCTCTGTGCCGGCGATGTCACCCCAAACCCTGGACCGTGTCACTGCCAACGCTGCTGTCGTCAGCGTCGCAGAGGTGTGGGTGATCTGCGCTGCGAGGCGTGTCAAAAGTGGTTTCACAGGAAGTGCGGACAGATCACGCTGCCTTCGTACCGTCGACTCACGACGCGCAGCGACCAGTGGGAATGCGGTGCCTGCCGGCTTCCTCAAATCTGTGATAATAGACCGATCTCACCATCCAGTTTGACTACGCCACCGCTGCCGCAATGCATCGAGAGAACTTTAGCCTTTCTGCACGCGCAACAACCTTGCTGGAGCTTTGCGCGTGTGGAGCGCGAGACGGCACGAGTCCTCGCATGCACGGCCGTCTGCCTCCCTTGAACTAAAGTTATGTCGGCGTCACGCATGCGCCGAACGCTTAGTGAGATCGGTCTATTACTTCATGGATGCACCAAACGCTCGCCCCATTCACGTCGCTCCGCAACGCTCACCTGAACCCAGCTCATCGACGCAGCAATCCCGATCCCTTCAGACGAGACGCTGCCGGAATCTAAACTTCTGGTCTGCGAATCTCCGCGCGATCAGAAACAAGCTCCGGATTTCAAGGCTCTGCTTGATACCTATCCAAATACCGTGCTCTCGTTGTGCGAGACCTGGTTGGACTCACCCACAAGTGACAGACAAATCGCGACGGACACTGTCCAGTTCCGTAACTTCTGCAGGGATCGGTTCGGATCCCGAGGGGTGGGGTCATGGTGCTAGTCCTTGCTCATCTTATTGATGTTATTGATGAAATTAGCGACCATAGACTTGTTTGCTTCAGCTATAATGCTGTGAGAACTACGAGAGTCGATAATAAAAAGGTCATTTATGATTATTCCAAGGCGAATAGCGGTGCCATCAAGGACTCTTTGTCGAATTTTCTGGCGCGATATTTAAGCAAGTGCCACGTATACCCATGTGAAGACAATTGGCAATTTATAAAAAAATAAACTAATACTGAGACGTGAAAACTTTATCCCGAAGTTGGTTATCACCCCAAGTGAGAACTGTCCCTGGTCTTCGCGAAGTGTACAACGGGTGATGTCGAAAAAGAAAAGACTGTTCAGAAAGGCCAAACTTTCGGGTACGGAGCATGACTGGCAATTGTACGAGGAGTGCGCACGTCTTTGCAAGAACGAGATACAAGAGGCAAAACATCTTTTTTTTTTAACCATGACTTGCCTCGCATACTAAAAGCAGACCCCAAAAAATTCTGGCGTGTAGTAAACCCAATAGAAAAAAAATTAATTTCCTTTGCTTTAAGAAGGAGACGTGACACTCTCCACCTTTCAATCAGCCTCAAAACTTGACGCCTCTTTTGGTGAAGTGTTCACAGATGAACTTCCTCTACCTGAGTTATCTTGCACACATTAACCGCCGAATTCACAAACCTCACTCAAATTGAGGGTCCCCTCCACTTCCTCGAGGAAGGCGCGAGGGCGGGCGCTGTCCAATCGCGATAACGGATCCGCCGTCGCGATTGGCCAACGCCGGCCCTCACGCCTTCCTTGAGGAAGTGAAGGGGACCCTCAATTTGAGTGAGGTTTGTGAATTCGTCGGTAAGTGTTGAAATGAATGATTTTAGTATAAACATTGATGGTGTGATGAGTGCTATTGATCGCCTACCCACAAAACTCAAGCCCAGGGCCTGATGGGATATGTTCTAAGCTACTAAAACTGGCTAAACGTGTGTCAGGCGTTGTGGTTGCCAGCCTTTTCCAGCAGTCACTAGACACCGGTTGTGTGCCGACCGACTGGAAATTAGAAAATGTAGTCCCAATTTTCAAATCCGGAAACCGAATCTGTGCAACAAACTATAGACCCATATCCCTAACATCTGTTCCATGTAAACTTCTAGAACATATAATCTATTCATCAGTGATGAAGCACCTTGCTACTAACAATATACTTTTTTCTAACCAGCATGGATTTCAACGTGGTCTCTCATGCGAAACTCAGCTATTTGAACTGAAAACTGATCTCCATACCAACATCCATTCATCCTCGCGAACCGACGCAGTTTTCATAGCTTTCGCAAGAGCCTTTGATCGCGTACCACACAGTCATCTTATTAAAAAATTCCAATATCTTAAAATTAACGCTAAAGTAATTACGTGGGTTCGAGAATACCTTAACAACCGAAAGCAAACCGTAATAGCAAATGGCATAAGTTCAGCCACGTAAGTGTCAAATCTGGAGTGCCACAGGGATCTGTTCTTGGTCACTTTTGTTTTTAGTTTATATAAATGACCTCCCTAACAATGTTTCATAAAAAATTCGACTGTTTGCAGACGACTGTTTGGTATACCGTCATATATCAAATCAATCAGATTGCATTGCCTTCCAAAAGACTTTAATAGCATAATGCTACGGTGTGAAACATGGCAAATGCAAATAAATATAGAAAAAACGTAAACGATTATATTTACAAACCGTTCTTCTCTTGTACATCATGACTACACTCTCATAGATTCAAAATTACATAAAGTAACGTCATTTAAATATCTCGGTGTTCATCTAAGTCCTAATCTTTCACGGAATAATCATATAGACTATATTCTTAAAAGAGCACACCAATCTTTAGGATTTATGAGAAGACATTTGTACGTGGCAACAAGAGAATCGAAACTACTAGCATACACTGCTCTGAATAGGCCAAAAGATGGAGTATGCCTCTATAATTTGGAGCCCGCATCAAAAGTATGTAAATGACAGGCTAGAATCTCTTCAAAACAGGGACAACTCGATTCATACTCAAACAATACACACCTGTAGGTGTCATACAACTTAAAGCCTCAATTGGCTTACAAACACTTTATCAGAGACGATATCTTGCTAGGCTATCATATTTCCATAAACTCTTTCACTCTTCAACTGAATTTCACAATAATAACGTCCCCCCCCTCTCCCCTCCCCCCCCCCGTATCTTTCCTCGTCATGATCACCCTAATATAGTCCATATTCCTCCGCAATGACTAACTTGTATAAATTTTCCCCGTTTCTGCAGGCCATAGTTGACTGGAATGGGTTGACAAGCGAAACCGAACAGACAACAAACCATGACATGTTCATTTTCTTGTTACGTGGCTCCTTATCATGACATACAGTTTTTCTTTCTTTTCTAGGTAGCATGCTGTGCGTTTGGTGCCTTTATATTTCCACTTGTTAATTTCACCATTGCTGAGGTAGGTCTTTTCTATCAAATTCCCATGTACCCTATTTTTTGAGAGCATGTGCATATTTATTTTGTGTTACTTTTTTAATCACTTAGAACTTATTACATGCCAGTGTGAGTGACCATGCACCATGTTACGTGTTATTGAGCTCTGTTAGTGTTGTTAGTGTAATTATCTTTGCTTTTATATCTTCATACAATTGCAGCATTGTACGACTATGATGACATTCCATGTACACCCCTCTATGTAATGCCCCCTGTGGGCCTTCTAGAGGTAAATAAATACATAAATAAATAAATAAATCAATAAGTGACTGCTCAGGTTTTCTGTGACGATCTGGACCGTCTTCAGGGGTTTAAAGCTAACCTGAAGGCAAAGTATGGGTAAACTTCAAAGTTCCTCAAGCCAAGACCAGTGGCTCACGCCCTGAAGGCAGCAGTCCCTACAGAACTGATGGCTTTGAAGGAGGCAGGGATCCTGATCCCGGTGGACAGCCGCGAGTTTGCGTCGCCCATCGTGCCGGTTGTCAAAGAGGACAGAGACCTACGAATCTGCCGTGACTACAAGTCAACAATCAACCCGTGCTTGGAGGTCGACAACTATCCATTCCCCTGGATAGAAGAAGATGTTTGCAACGTTGGCAGGAGGGAAGTTTTTCTCAAAGGTGGACATCTCAAAAGCCTACCTACAGATAGAGATGCATCTTGCAGCGCGGCAGTACCTCACCATCAATACCCAGTTAGGGTTGTTCCAAGTGAACCGTCTTCCTTTTGGCATAGTGTCTGCACCCTCCATCTCTCAATGAACAATGGATCAAGTGCTCTAAGGGTTGCCAGAGACCATTCGCTACCTGGACGACATCCTGGTGACGGGCAGAACGAAGGGTGAGCATCTTAAAAACTTAAAAGCAAGCTTAACAGGATTGCAAAAAAAAAAAAGGAATGCGTCTTCAGGCAGAAAAGGGAAAATTCTTCCAAACGGCTGGACGACATCCTGGTGACGGGCAGAGCGGAGGGTGAGCATCTTGAAAACTTAAAAGCGGTCTTAACATCGATTACAAAGAAAAAGATAAAAGGAATGCGTCTTCAGACAGAAAAGTGCCAATTCTTCCAAACGGAAGTTACATACCTGGGTCAGGTGATCAGCCAGCATGGTCTACGAACCATGCTGGTGAACAGAAACGGAATTCCGGTGGAGGTTTGCACGGATAATGGACCCCAGTTTTCTTGCCGAGACTTTGCCGCGTTCGCCAACCCGATAGGATTTTAAGCACATCACCTCAAGCCCCGAGTTTCCCTCGTTCCAACGGTCTCGCGGAGAAGGGGGTGCGGATTATTAAGAGGCTCCTAAAGAAAACTGGAGGTGCGCGTGAAGATTTCTGGTTGGGCTTACTCGGCTACCGTTCTTCCACTCTAGGGGACGGCCGGGCCCCGGGAGAGCTGCTGAAAGGCAGACGCCTGCGTACGCGACTCCCCGATTTCAGCCTTCAGCCGGTATACGTTCGATTCCAGCCAGGGGACTGTCCTTTTATTTATCCTTTCAACTTGGCCTTTTCGTAAGTTCGAGAACATTCTGGTCTGATCGAGTTCCGAAAGTTCTACGCACCGAAAGTTCTACCCCGAATGATCCAGAAACCCACGAGGTTACATAAGGGACTCTGGTGGCGTCAGTTTCGCCCCAGCGTTCGACTCTGTGTGTCACGCCGACTTCGACGCCCGCGACGCTTTGCTTTGTTCTTGTTCCCTTTTTGTTTTTGGGCACAAGTTCGCCCCATTAAACGTTTCAGTTCTTTCAGTTATTATCACCTCATCACTTGTCATTCGTGACAATATAGTTCACATAAATCTGTTGCAAAAGGCAAACAACCGTAGACATACCATTTTTTTCTTCAGAAAAATACGGGGAAATCTGAGAAACCCTTAAAATTGCTCTGTACACCCGCCGGCAATATGAAGGTGAACGCCTTACCTGGTTTCTTGCCTGTTTTAAGGCTCCCTAAAGCTATATTAACTCTCAACGTCTCAAATGGTACGTGGCCAAGGGTCTATACATTGCGTTCTAGCCCTCCTCTGGAACAAAGCTTGTTCCAAAACTTGCAGGAGCGTCAAAACCAAGAAGAGGGCTGTTCACCTTCATATCGCTCACGGGTGTACTCTTCCTTTCAAGGCTTGTTCACTAAAAGCAATTTTCCGCTATAAAAGTTATTTTGGTATCAATTAGGGCGCGCTACTTTGTCCGGGAATGTGATCAATAATGATCATTTCGGTAATCCAAAACGTAGGCTAAGGCCGTGTAACGGGGAAAATACCAAAAAGGCGACGTATGACACAGTCGAGCTGGATAAATATTGAAGTTAACGCCATTAACCTGACACAAAATATGAACATTCGCATTTGTCGCAATCAACTGAACTCACAATAAGACCACTTTTGTTTTATTTGAATACACCATGCAAGAAAACAGTTGGTGCAGAATGTCCTTAAGCCATGAATATTTTTCTTTAATTGCAATGATGTAACACCCCGGTTATTAATTTACCTGTCCTAAATCCCATCCTCTCCCTGTGATACAATACACCGGTGGTCGGAAACCGGCAACCCACGAGGCAATAATATACTGCCCCTCGCATCACCACCAAAAGTTACCGCCCCCCTCAGACACACTCAAAAGGAGAACGGGTATGTTTGATGGCTAAACCCGGTAGTATTCCAGCTATAAAGTCTGTACAAGTTCAAGCGATTTGTCAAAAAAGAGTTCACAAAGAAAAGAGGTCAAAAATACATCTCCAGCGAACGACTTCGTTCAGTATTCCGCTGGCTTCTTTGAACTATAATTCTAAGTCTACGAAATCTCGCAGTTACAATGATAGAACTGTAAAACTCCAGAACGTATATATCAGCGAACGTAAATTTTCAAGATGAATACCTTGAAGTCAAAAGTGGGTTTTGCGAATTACAGATGAGAAGCTCCATAACGTTTTACGATTTTCACTTCAGTATTAATGACGATGTTCGCATATAGGCCCGCAACATTGAACAACTGAATTGTTAGTGAAAATGTGGCTCGAGAAATCTTTACGTTACGAGTGCCGGAACCAAAATAATATTTTTTGTGCATCAATATGAGGGTATTATAGTTATTTTATTTTTACTTTTACGGGCTCCCCCCCCCCCCCCCTCCCCCTCATCGCTTTGTAGTGATTTGGCCCGCTGCGGCAAATGGTTGTCGACGCCTGCCATTAGACGATTCTCATTAAGGAAACATACAACCCGCATCCGTTTTACGAACGCGAGAAAAGCGCGTATCTGATTAAGTCGCATATAAGCTGTCTGAGCTTGACAATTATGTTTTTGTTATTTGTAGACTTATGCAAAGACTTAGCTGTTCCTTCCACAATGTTTCTCGTCCAACGTCTCGGCTCATTTTGAGAGTTACGCTGCTCTCAGGTTGTGTTTAGCAGTGGGTCTATTGAGTGAGTCATTGCTATGCGTCTCGCACAAAGCATTGATTCTAGTTCTGCGAATTTAGCGCGAGTTAAGACGTGGATCCGCTAAAACAAAAAGTGGTCGTATTCGACGTGGAGTTATCAACGCCTTGCCCAGATATTTATGACAAGCGAGCTTCGCGCTACTTGCCAGCTAGATGTTTTGCGATGCCTTACAGTAGAGTCGGTTCATCAGCCCGTTCATTATTAGCAAAACTAAATATTAATCTTTTCAGCCTAGTATTACATTCTTCGTTGAAGCTCCTAGAAAAAGTGCCAAAACATGAGCAATGAATATATCAAAAACAACTGCAGTACAAAAAAATACATAACTTAGTAGCTGGAAAACATACAGTGTCCTAAGCACTGACGTAAATGCAGTCTACCTCATGACGTTGTTGCGTCCATTGTGTTTCTTTTTATTCTGTATTCATTATACTTTGAGCTAAAGATTTTTAATATAAAAAATAATTTCGCAGGTGGGAAACGTATTGTTCCACAATAAAAGAACAATGGCTGTTTTTGCATCATGAATGGAAAATTTTGATCCTGTTCCTCGGAGAGTGTTAGGTCACTTGCGTAAGATACACAATGTTTTGCGTGCAGTCTACCGCGAAACTTCCTCTCTCCCATTGTGTTTTCGTTGTCTAGTATTTTATTGTATTTTGAAATGTCTACGGTTTGAATGTCTGAAAAACAACTTCGGTCGAGTGTTATTTTGTTTGGTCAGACAATGTTACATTTTATCATAGGATAACACGTCTGTTACTGCTTGCACGGGAACAATAGGTCTGCAACTTTGCCGTGAAGTTTAGTCATAAGACCCATGTTTCTATTAGGAGCCCTTCGGTTCAGAAATATAAAAATATTTTCTCGTCCGTAAGTCGCACCTTTGTATCGATCGAACTTTTCTGCACGGTCCACGAGAGTGCAGTGGTATGCTCGTTAGTAATATTATCGCGACATAGCCTGAAGTGAAAGCCATTTTCTATATTGTTCTTAACGAATCAGGAAGAAATAAGTACTCTTATTAATAACCGGGCAAATATCGCCACAAGGCAGATTTGCAGACTCAGGGCTTATACTTAAAAAAAAAAATATCAGTCTCACCGTTTTATAAGATGCAGCGATTGAAATATGGGGAAAAAAACGCGGCATGTAGAGGAGAAAAAACAATATTTCGAAAGCACCAACAAAAAAAAATATCGATTTCTATTTTCTCAGCTAGGAAGGCTAGGCAAAATAGTTATATTCGATTACGTCCACAATTACGAGGGTAATTTTTCTTAATAGCGGCGAATTTTATAAACATTGAGAATAAACTACCATAAATAATAGCATGCTCAACAGCTGTAGATGTAAATTTTGGAATACGCCAGATTTCCATTTTCAGAACGAAACCGTTAACTCTAAGGCGGCTAAAGCGAACCCGACGCTGTAATACAGGCTGGAAAAACCGTTACCTACACATAAAAAGATAAAAGAACATCCACCGAATGTGTATTGGACGGGTCAGTTTTAGGTTGTGAGAATCACGTTAAGCGCCACCGCAGCCGACGCAGCAATCCGATTGAATCGAACAAGACGCCTTTGTGCCTCGACCAGGGTGTCGAACCGAAATTTTTATCGGTTCGGTTCCGGTTCAGGTTCACAGATTTCGGTTCAGCTCCGGTTCAGTTCCGGGAGCAAAAAATAACGGTTCGAACCGGTTTGAACCGGTTCGAACCGGTTTGAACCGCAAAACTGAGAATATATTTTCCGCGTTTCTTTGGTAATAGGCACTATTTCAACAGTGAAACGAGTATCTAGCTTTTTATCATTCGTAGAATCCACTTTTATTTTCAGGTAGAAAAATAAATTGCGTTATTTAATTTGAATGAAACAGTAAAAGAAAGCTAGATTAACATATATGGCTCAGCATCTATTTTTTTTACCTCGGTCGCATATATTTTACCTGAAGCAAAAGGTTATCAGTTTGGAGATCGCCTAAAATACCCGTTAATGCTAAAACTTTGCGCGGCAGTAATAAAAGTAGACTCCTGCTGTGCCTCTTGAACTTAGGAATTAATTACAGTGCATAAAATCATGAAATGAGCACGTTCTCGCCATATATATCCTGAAATCTAGTTTACAAAATACGTTTTACAATATATATGATAACGACTCAACTGAGCTAAAAGCAATAATATTTTCAAAATGCCAAAACAGTTTTAGGACAGGGTCTGTCCTAAAACTGTTTTGGCAATTCAGTCTACCTTTTATAGAAACACTGAGCCGCAATAACAACGCTTACTTTCCTGGCCAATATTCTTTACACTCAGGATCGTTATGCATGCAAATAATCATGCAGAAAAGAGGGACCTTTGTACTCAGATCGGATCTGGCCTAAAATAGCGCGTACCGAAAAGAACAATTTTGACATAGCTTGGCTTGAGGTTTATTCTTGTCAAGATATCGGTCAATTCAATGTACAAATAAACATGACCCTTGCTATTTTTTATATTTTTTGTTAAATAGAACAATGTAGTATTTCATACTCTGCTCGACATTACAGGTACTTAATTGGTCACTTTCTGACGGTCTGCGTGCGCAATCGTCATAGTTCTGCCACGCGCCACTGTGTACTTTGTTTTCGTCCAGCCCACAGACACATAAAATTTTTGTTCATCACATAAAAGGAGGAACAGACTTTTATATGTTTGAGAAGTTGAATATGCGTCAGGAAGACATATGTTATTTATATCAGCTTCATAATAAAACATTTGTTGAAGGTTCTCCCAAATCACTTCTATCGAGGATAAAAAAGCCGGAAAAAATTTGCAGAGCATATATCAGATACTTCCGGGGTGCATTTACTTATGATGTATATCTTTAGGGTGATCGGCCCTTCATTTATGTTGTCAAGTCTTCACGCAACAATAAAATATTTTTTATTGTCATTAATAATTTTGACTGTATGAAGTTCACATAGCCGCTTGAGACTGACATGGAAGTATGATACTCGAGAATACGCCATCTGTTGAGTCTGCGGAACACGCTTTTCTGTTCGCAGTTTGGCAGTGTGAAACACCGGGTCGTGGGCTACGCCAAAAAGGACTGTGTGCTCACATTACAGATCTGAAGGCAAATACACGAAATGTGCAGAAAGAGAGATAATAAATGGTATTCTTCTAAATAATCCCATATAGGACGCCTTACTGCAAAAATAAACGTATTGAAATGCAGGTTTTAAACGTAAACACGTTTGACAGAACTCCGTCTGGCTGGGTCAAAAATTTGAGAAATACATACCTTCACCAACCAAGTCATGAAGATTTAGGAGCCAGACGTTTCAATAGGTCGGGCTCAATAAGTCGACAGCCACTTAACCATCGGAGTATGTCAACGGACTAGGGCACTTGAAGAACAAAACATCCGAGGACACCTAAGCACTCTTATGAGTTGTGAAGGCGAAATCATGAATGTCCTTCTTCTGCTCCCTTAGTTCGTCGCTAGCCAATGGGAACCTATCCATCAGATTCCTGCTACACGTGACATTGGGACGGTGGGAGGCGCCGTTTGGCGCGGCTTCAAAGCTGATGACGTCGGTTCGCTCCATGGGACAGTTAATGCTTTCGCATTAAAAGTGAAGGAAGCAAACGACCCACCGTAGATGGAAAAGAAGCTGCAGCTCTCCACGTGCAAATAGTCGCCTCTGATGAAAATACCGAACCGACTTTGAAACGTCGGACTCCTAACTGTTCAGGACTTGGTTGGTTATCGTCCGTATTTCTCTAATAGAGATGCGTGCAATGATGCTCCTAATTACACATAAATATCGCTAAGAACAGACAATATATTTCTAATTTAAATCACATTTGGATATCGGATTGCACGAGCTCGAAACTTCGCAGAATACTGTCTCGGGAGGCTAAAGTTATATTTGGTTTTACGTGCACTTGTATTGCGGCCTCATTTTACAACACTGTGCTTTATCAGTCATGCGCGCTCTAACATTTTATTAGGCTGCCGCATATCATCGCGAGACTACTATATACACATTTGCAAGTCCGGCTTCAGGGCGCTGCCATCTTGCTTGGCTGGGGTGCGCTTGGACGAGTCATAATCCGATTACGAAGCCTTGCTAAGGCGTCGTAATCGAATTATGACCGCGCCCAAGAGCGCACCCCACTGAGGAAGATGGCGGCGCCCTGAGACCGGACTTGCAAACGTGTATATACTGCACAACTTTACAATTTGGACATCTCTTTTGCTACACTTTGTTTCAGCTTAAAGGGCATTGCAAAGGGACGAAGAAAACCAAATGCTGCTTCGAAAAGCGTGCCTATCAGTGTCATACACGAGCGTTCAGTGAGGACATTGGTCTAGAGCAGGGTCTCAAACCACGGCCCGCGGGCCAAATCCGGCCGCGGAGGTCATCCGACCGGCCCGTGACTGACCGCGGTCCTTTCAATGACGCAATGTCCAGTGAATAATATCACGAGAGGGCACGCCTTACTAAACAGTTTTCCTAGGGTTCTTATTATTTATTGTTTTAATGACGCGGCGTAATTTTTGACGTGCGCGTTTGCGTTAGCATTAACGGGCCCGCTACCAGCAAGCCTGCTGCAACCGGCGCCGAAGCGCGGAGAAAGAAATGGCGCCGCAACACAAATATGCAAAAAAACAAAAACACTAGGAAAATTGTTAAGTAAGGCGCGCCGTCTCGTGGTATTATTATTCATTGGACATCGTCATCACCAGCGTGTGGTCAAATTCCGTTGCGTTCCCATGTATATTGCGCTTAGAGTCCTCCGTCGTATCTAATTCATAATGTCAGCAACTGTTACTTTTTCATTCTCACAAGTCTTCTGCCCTGCGGGAACATGTCAAAGTTCGCTGATGAGCTTTGATTTATGCCTGGTGGGTTTTTTGATGTCCAACTTATTGCGTGTTTTAATAAAATAAAGTATATGTATTCATCCACCGTTGATTATATTTTTTTACTATAACTTTTATTTTTTTATTTATACGCTAATCGCAGATAATTCATTTCGCTTTTCCTCATTTATAATGACTTATTTATTTACCGGCCCTCGAGACAGCGAAAGATCCAAATCCGGCCCCTTAGCCGAAAGGTTTGGAGACCCTGGTCTAGAGCGTCAGATAATAGTGACATGAAATTCTAGAGGAAGGACTGGCTGAATAAAGCCCCTTCATGTTTTAAAAGTTGCGCAAGGTGCGTCGATGCACGAGGCACGTGCTACGTGCATCTCTGGGGAAGATGATGGCGGAACAGCGCAGCACTGAGCTAGATTTAGGACGACATGCTCTTCCCGGAAGTGGCGCGCGGCACGTGTCTCGAGCATTTCCACAACAATGTATGGCGCCACTTTTCCCAGGATAGAGGGGCTTTATGGCTGAATAGCCGCAAGTGATGCCTTCTGATCCCTTCAAGCACGTGACTCTCACTCAGAATTTTGCTTGGAACACCCGTAAGTTGGTGGGGCGTTCACATATTCATAACTGGATGTTTATTTCCAACACTTAGGAAGATCGCGCATGGTTGTTGCACGCTCTTGTTTCGGTTCTCTATTGGTTCAGACCAAGGACGTCATCAACAAAAGAAATTGTGCTGAATATTCTGAACCTATTTCAACAATTATGTTCAAAATACGTCGGATTTTTTCTTTATTTTATGTTTAATGTGTTGCTAGAGTCACACTCACTAGTTAGAGCGAACGCGATGCAAATTAAAAAATGGCCATAAACGCTTTGCAGGGCCCCTTGAAGTCCTGACGCAGCCGATGCTACAAGCGCGCGTATGTGGTCCTGACCAGTGCTTGCACTGCAGGAGCGCTCGTGCTTGGCAAGACTGATGAAAGCCCGGAGCGTGCTCTTTTAGCTTCTGCTACGTTCACACTTAAAGTGAAACCGAGTATTATGTTGAGAACATCCCATTTAACCAGAAAACTGAACTGTTTAACATGGTTTGTACGCGACATCATCGCACTATGTCCTGGGGGTCAGAAATTTCTTTTAGCTGAGAAAATCAAATCCCGTGGTGTTCAGTGCACGCTGCAGAAGGTTCGCGCTCAGTGCAACTCATATATTCACAAAACAAAAATTATTATTTCTTGGTGCAGCGTCGTGAGGAACGACGCGAGTGTCTGCCATCATAAAAACCCGCTTTCTGGCAGGAGTGATTTTGCAAACGAAGTAGCTTTGCGGGATCACGCTGTCTTGTCTGCGCCCAAGATGCGGAGCAGAGGAACCTTTACAACGCAGTATGTTTTAACTCCCCCCCCCCCCCCTTTTCATTTTACGATGCTCTTCCAATGAATACTTTTCATTTCTGAGGGACTCCCTCGTTTGTTTTGCCGAAGGTGCCGATTCGACAGTTATATTTCTGTCATTTGTTAACAGTGATCCTCCAGTTCTTTCATTTTGCACCAAAAAACAGTGAAGATTTAAAAAAAGAAACTGAGAATTTGAGTGGCTGCCTCTAAGGCCACTAGAATATTTCTTTTTAGGTATCCCTGCCGTACACACTTGTAGTTTTATTTATCGTCAGATTAATAAGCCACATTTAGTCCTTTCAATCCTTCTATTTTCGGGGACAACTTTCATGAGACAGTTCAGCAACAAAAAAAAACATGTTTGGCTGCCTCAATGATGTGTACATGTAAAATGGTTCATGCAACAATTTTTGTACTTTCAGTAAAGACCACTAAGAGCAAATTCGTGACGTTGATAGCTTTCAAAAACACAGTTTTTTTCTCCACTCAATGACAGACGCAGAAGAAATAAAGGAAAGAAATAGCTTTTCCCTTCTCAACTCGCTATTAGAACAAGCGGCGATGTTATCTGATGCTAATTGAATACCGCCAGTGTTAGAGTTCGGCTATTCTCATCTTTGATTGAACAAAAGCCAACACGAATGTTTGGCGATGCTAATTGCCAAGAACCCGAGCACTCGACTCGGGCTTATGACAGTCGAGTACGTCACGATGTCACGTGAATCGCCGTGAGAAGTCGTGATGGCATGTGATGTCACGATGTCAACAACGCTAATACATATATATTCCGTTGCAACTCAAGAAGGTAGGGCAAGGGAAAAGAAGGCCGGGGAGGAAGAAGCAGACGGAACGCTGGAGAAGAAGGGGAAACCTCCTCCTCTCTCCAGCGTTCCGCCTGCTTCTTCCTCCCCGGCCTTCCTTTCCTCGCCCTACCTTCTTGAGTTGCAACGGACTATAATGACGTACTCAATTTAAGCCGACTTGACGCGGTGAGTCACGCGACTACGTCACAAGGCCACTTGACGTGGCATTATTTGATAGCATATCTTGACACTATGACGTCACGTGACCACGTGACACGTGATTAATCGTAGTGCCAATGCAAAAGCGCCACGAAAACTCAAAATTTTTCATACATTGCAATTCAGTAAATGACAATTTGATCACTATATAAAAATACAGCTGTCAATTTTTACTTGTGAAAATACTTATTTTGTAATAAAAATATTACCGTGAACCGTTTTGAACCGGTTACCGTTATATTTTTTTCGGTTCAGTTCCGGTTCAGTTCCAAGATGGCGGCGAAGATTTCGGTTCGGTTCAGTTCCGGTTCGGCTAAAAATAACGGTTCTGTTCCGGTTTTCGGTTCGGTTCGGTTCCGGTTCGACACTCTGGCCTCGACCCTCTTCGTCGAAAATAATCACGCCCTGTGAAATCACTGCCATGGTGCGCTCCCTTCTGTGCGTGATTGCTTTCGTCGCTGATAGCGTACCTCCGAAGACAGAGAGTGAGGTGATGATGCACTTTTTTTGCTACTTCAATGGTTAAATAGGGTTGCAGCGTCGGCTGTGGTAGGCCTTAAAGTGGAGCGGAGTGTAAGGGGCAGAGAACGCGTTCCACAGCCAAGTGGACCGAGATGGCAGCGCGCACAAGGAGGCGCTTGGTACTGTCTATATAGCGGGCAGGACACGTTCCTCGAGCGGACTGTTTCAAGTTGCCCCACGTGACTAGATTAGTTGCCGCTGATGCACTCAGTCAATCGCTGGTTCGAAACTGCCGCCTGCTCCCGCGTTTCAAAACGTTACACTGAAGAGTGGCCATTAAACTTGAATTTTAAATAACGCAAATGACCAGAAAGGAGGACAGATAAAGTGCATCGTACGGAAGCCCTTCAAGCAACCTTAGCGAAAGCTGATTTGCATTTTTAATTTACCTTTTTGAGACTTCCATCTGGAAATGCAGTTGCGAAATAATGAGATAAAACACGCAAATATGGTGCAAACGAGAAAACACTGTAGACGGAAAATTATGTTCAAATAGAATAAATCCTCTAAATTGCAGTGTACACATACTTTTAGGGATGATTCACTAAGAACACTTTATCACTATCATATTTTTTTCTTATCAACAACGCGCTACTTTGCCCGTGCATTTCCTCGATACGAGCATTTCGGAAAAACGTAGCTTCTAATCCTCTTAGGCCTGGTTCACACTTACAGCTAATCCGCTGCCGCCAGAAGCGGAATCGGCCGCTGCAATGCACAGTGGACGCTGCGCCCGGCGGCCGAATCCTTGCAGATTCGCCCGCCGATTCGCAAAGTGTGAACCCGTCCTTATGCGGCAAATAAAACAAAATCGATGTATGATGCAGTCGAGTTGGGTAAATGTTGAATTGAATGACATTAACTTTTAAAAATAAAAATGAACATCTTGATTTTTCTCAATTTCACTTGAACTCTCACTTCGGCGTTTTTTTCCTGCATACCGCATACAGAAGAACAGTCGACATAGAATGTCCCTACGCCGTTATTATCGGTCCTTATTTGCAATGGGGAAGAAACGCGTTTGCTTTTTTCAATATCTGTCCTAAATGCTACTTTGTTCCGGGATACCTTAAACGATTCTAATTAAGATAACATTGAACCCTCATAGTTCACGAACACGACGAAACCATGTGTCGCTAATTTAGCCAGAAATGGGCTTTTTCATTTCGGCAATTATATTTTTGTGATATGTAGAGTTATGCAAAAATTTAACTCCTCCACCCTTAAAAGTTTTCGACCAATGACTCGGTTCCTTTTTTTAGTTATGCAGTTGTTAGACTGTTACTGTCTGGGCCTATTCAATGCCTCATTTGTATATTTCTCGCACAAAACATTGGTTCGATTTCTGCAACGTTTTGGAGTTAAGATAGAGCCCTGAAACAAAACAAAAAAGTGTTCGCATTCTATATGTAGTTATTAACTATTTGACCGGATATATATGACAACCGAGCTTCGCAGAACTTGACAGCTAGATTTTTTTGCGATGTGTTTTAGGAGACAGGGTTTATTGTTCTACATTTTCTACTTTTTCTAAGTGAAAGCTAAAATGAATAAAGACAATTTTGTTCTTTCTATCTGCACCACCAAACTGTAAAAACGAGGTTTAAACCAGGTAAAGATAAATAAATAGTGTCTAATATATGACCAAAAGAAAAGTTTGATTTAAAACCCAATCAACAAAAAGAAACATGGAGGCAGCGAAACTACTCTATCGGGTACGGGCTTGTGTTTTATCAGCAGGCCTTTTTCGAGTATACAAATCAGGGTAATAATGGCGTAGTTTTAAATATTGTTCATTTAGTTTTGTGCCTCTTGGTCTTGTGTCTTGTTTGAGACGAGACGAGATTTCTTTACTAGTTTCTTTTGCTTGTGTTCATTTTTTTTTCAATCTGCAATATAAAAGAAGTCGTTTTTGTATTACTCGGTTTATTAAAGTATAAATGTTTGTTTATTTTTTTTACTTTAGGTTTAACCTAAATTAGTGTTACAAACTGTTTTTTTTTCTGTATTCTACAGCTAAAAATTTGTGATAATGGATTTGAATATTTCCCTCCCATTAAGTTATTATGTTGCCATAGGGGTTTACAGTCTGCTCAGTGATAGTGTCACCTTGTTTCAAGAGGTATACTTTCCCCTTTGTTCCCTCCAATACGCCTCTAAGTAATTCATTACAAAATCCTTATATCGCCCCGCCTCGTTACCTCTATATATACAATAGTCTAATTCAAAACAAAGTCTTTGTTAGGTCTCCATCCGGAACCACCCCACGGTACCCTCGGTATCTGCTTTTCTTCCTTTTTTTTCTCAAGAAGTGATTTCTATTGGAATTATAACCTATTTGTTACCTCAATCTTTTCACTTTTCTTATCTTATTTTTTTTATTTTACCCACTAAGGTAATAGTGTAAACGACTTAATTTCCGCGAGAACCCAATTTTCGCGAATTTCGCGAACCACCTACGATTTGCGAAATATTGGTCTCGCGAACAATTCCGGTAAAACCATTGAATCTATATGGAAACCACGCGTCGTGAAAATGGAAACCCGCGAAATATTATAAATCTTCAGCTTTGACCTAAATCGCGAAAATGTTGAGCCCGCGAAAAATAAGTCGTTTGCATTATTTATATTGGTTCGTTCAATTTCCAATGTATATCACCTTCATATATATATATTGTGAGTGAAGGAAGTGGAAGAAGAAGTCAGTTCGCCCGAGACCGCCATCGTTCAGTCAACTGTCACCCTATTAAATCAACCCTTCTCAAGTCTTACAGGTTGGTGGAGGTGTGAACAACTTCCTCACCTCTCGCTAACATCCTGGAGCTCCGCCGTGGCCGAACTGCGCGACTAACTATGCGCGAAGAAAATGGGAACGACACCGACCAACCCTATCACGCAGCGGACCGCCCCTACCCTTACTGTGAAACACCGCCAGCGGGATCCTCCATCATCCTCAGGAACTTCAGATGAGGACGTCGATGACTGGCTTAAGAACTATGGACGGGTGAGTCACCACAACAACTGAGAGGATTCCTTCAAACTGGCCAATGTCGTGTTTTTTCTGAAAGCCACGGCGCTCCGTTGGTTCGACAACCACGAGGACACCACAAACTCCTGGGATGGGTTCAAGGCCCCGTTTTCCGAAGCGTTCGGCAAACCATAACATCGGAAACAGCAGGCCATGGACCAATTGCTCCGACGCTACCAAACTATAGACGAGTCCGCTACCACTTACATCGAGGATGTTCTACGCCTCTGCCGGTGAGTAGACCCCCAGATGACCGAGGACGACAAGGTCTGTCATTTGCTGAAAGGACTGCCATACGAGCTTTTTTCGATCGTCGCCCCGAAGCCCCCTGCAACCGTCATCATCCTTGTTGCAGAATGCAGGAAATACAAAGAGCTCGATGGCGCACGAATTTTAAAACGCCCTTTTGACCGCCTTACCGAAGTGGCCCACAGCATTCCAATGGACAACAGTCTAACCTTGGAACGCACCATTATTCGCAAGGAGCTGCAAGAATTCAAGACGCAGCTACGGACAGCTCACGATGGTCTGCAGTCCCACGGAGAACTCCAAAGTATTCGAACTACGATCTAGAACGACATGCGTGCTGCATTGCACCCCTTGACGACCACGTCACCTGCTTACTCACCAGCGGCACCGGCAGTCACCTCGTTCTGCACCTACCAGACGTTCCCCACTACGGATCCGCCAGCTCAACGAAATCAACCGCGTCGCAGAACAGACATCTGGAGGACCGAGGACCAGCAACCTATATGCTACTATTGCTATACACCTGGCCACATTCCGCGCTACTGCTGTCGGCGGCTGCATGACGCTGGCTACCACCGCTCTACATTCGGCCGTC
>JAZHYW010020049.1:0-28987 GCA_037355805.1 Ixodes ricinus | reverse complement strand
ATTTTGATTTATACTCCGTTTCGCTCTTTGTGTGAGCGCAAGAGAACCTACATGAGCAAGCGCAACGCTCTGAGCGGGCCTTTTAAGCACGCGATCGTGAAGTGAATGCGTCCTGACAACAAGACACTTGCGCTTGTAGCATCGGCTTTGCTGAACGTTATGGCAAAACAAAGTGGCTGTGGGCGATAGCGTTCACAACTCGTCGTATATTCGTGTCAACGGTAGCGCCGAAGAAAAAATAAAACGTCATATCCAAGGAGGTTATAAGGGGCAGGAGGTGGCGTCCGTATTCTCTTACATGGAGCGAAGTGTAACGGAAGTAGGCGTGGCCACGAACTCTTCTCAACCAATGGGGAGCTCGTCAAATTGATTTTGGGCAAACAACCTCGTTGCCATGGCATTTCCGTGGCAACCCGCTTTGTCTGCCCCAATATTGGCGTGCACGCAATGGCGGCGTCCATTGAATCGGTGTCGAACAGGCGAGATTTGGAGCCCAACACTTGCCTGCCCGGTAGGGAAGTCGGCCTGTAGAGGGCGCTCTCGACACCGCGCGACCGCGCCTGGAGCGTCGTCTCGAACCAGTCGTCGTAGCGCGGCTTCGTAAAGCGATCGCGTGTTAGTCGTCGTACGCACGAACGCTGAGAATGGCATCGCGGGTTGAGAAAGCTGTAGAAACCCCTGCTTCCAGAAGGTGTTGGTTTCACTCCGCCGTGACGAGAATGCGGGTTCGCATCGAAACATCTTTTGGTGCGCCGATCGAATCGAAAGCCAGCCGCGACAGCGAGCAGACGAAGCAGACCGCAGGCACGGAGCAGACGTAGCCTAAGCCTAACGACCGAGCGGAGAGCAAGCAGACGATGGGAGCCTGATGGATGAGAGCGCCTCGGTGCGCGAGTCAGTCTGGGTCGGCTTGCTTAGAACAGCGTCTCAGCCGAGACTGGGTGAAAGAAAGAACTGCAAAGGCTGGGGCGCGCGAGGGTCTTGAGACGCAGCCTGAGTCCCGCTCAGCTCGTGCGCTGGCTTTGGCAGTGCTTTCTTTCACCCAGTCTCAGCTGAGACGCTAGGTTCTAGCAAGCCGGCCCTTTGGCTGTAGAACGCTAGAGCGCACGACACAATAGCGCCGATATTAGAGCACTGACAGTAGAGCGCCACGACGTTAGTGCGCGCGACTCGAGAGCGCGGCGACGTTCGCGTGCGCGACTTAAGAGAGCTGCGACGCTAGCGCGCGGAATTCGAGAGAGCGCAGCAACATTAGCTCGCGTGTCCCTAGGAACACCCGTCACGAGAGCGCACAACCAGTCCAGCGCGAGCAAGCCTGACCGGAGCGACCACTTGTTCGGCCGTCGCGTGTTTGACGGTAAAATTGGGTGAGCATTTATGCCACGGAATTCAGCGTACTAGTCCTTGCGAAACGAGTCAACGAAATTTTTGGCGTGTGTCAAAACCAAGAAGTGCGCAGAAAAAGCCTGACAGCAAAAAAAAAAAATGAATATCTCGTAGTGAGCAATTTCGCAGAAAAAAAAACATTGCAGCTGACCTAGCTTCATTAGTTATTGATTTTGTATACCACAAATTTGAAGGGGCGGTTTTCCTGTATCCGCGAAAGGCTGGAAAGATATGCATTTGATAAAGTTGCGCTGAGCTTTCCTTCAATGAGTTTTTTACTGATATTTTTTTTTAGTGGTGAGCTTTCTTCAGTTACGGACGTGGACGTCAGAATATCATTTAGACTTATGCGAGGAACGTCTAAATAGCCACCAAATAGATCGGAGCCCAAATGCCCCACAAGAGCAGACCAAATACATAGCAAAAAAGCAAGCTATTTATAGTATATCCGAGAGGCGCACCGCAGCACTGTGAAGAAATCTTAGACCTCGCTGCTCCCACTCAAACTGCAAGCGTTCCTGATATCTATACGCCCCAGCCCACTCCCCTGCCCCCTTATCTCTCCGATGTCACTAAACAATTGGCTAGAAAGAGTCGTACCCGTTTTATTTTTTTATTTTTTTACTAAGCGCATATTCAATTATTTAAAAAATCATCCATGATTCAATCCGATGAGTCGCACAATTTTTTTCTGTCTGTGGAGCAGTAGGTACATCACACATTTTGCGGTGTTCGCTCAAATGGGGTGCGCACTCGTGTCGCGCACTCAACCGGTTATGCGTCTCGTGTCGCACGCTCAACTGGTCATGCGCTCTCATGAAGCGCGCTAATATCAAGCGCGCTACTCTCGCAGCGCCCCTCCTGTCGCGCGCTCTAACGTCGGCGCTCTAGTGTCGCGCGCCCTAAAGCGCGCTCTCCCGGGTTCTTTTTCCGGCGTCGCTGGGTATGACTTCATGCCGGCTCCTGCCCCATTTAAACGTCCTTGGTCATAGCAAATCGCGGGTTGTTGGCTTCTTGCCAGGACGCGGTGCGCGGTTAAAACACGCTCGTTATTGATGCCTCTGAGCTCAGCAATCTCAATTCTTAGATGTTTGGGTTCCAAAAGCACTTTAGATGTCAAACCAAATGATAAAATACGTGTTGAGTAATTGTTGTTCGAGAGCAGTTTCTTACAAAAATCTGTAGTTAAATTCTTTTGAATTTCTGTTGAAAAGTTTCTGGAATCGTATTGAATTTCTTTTTAATCTTTTCTGATGTTTTTTAGACTTTATTTTGACAACTTATTTAACTCCTAGTTAAAATTGGCCACTTAAATTTTTTAGAATTCCTTCTTACATACATTTTTTAGAATTCCTTCTTACATAAATTTTGTTGAATTCCTTTTGACGGAACCGCAGATTAACGTTTAAAAAAAGACACTCAATTTTTTAAATATATATTTTGAATTTTGTTAGGAAATAGTGTCCCTTTGGTACATACACATCCCACAAATAAGCATTGGAAACAAACACAAACACCATGAAGCACTCAACACCAGAATCACAGTCCCGTCAACTGCTCCAGAGCCTTATATAGCCTACATATTGAAGGTAATCATTTGGCCGGTGACCACCTCAGCACTTACTAAGGTTCCAAGTGTCCGATCTCCTTCTCGAAAGTCTGTCAAAGGGAAGACAGTGTTTCGAAGTTCGTGGACTCTATCTCTTACTAAAAAGCATTGGTACGACTAATAATAATTCCGCGTAGTCGCTAAAACAACATCCACAAAAACGGCTCATAGAACAAATGTTATCGCTTCTTTGCCTAGCACCACTCAGGACGAAGCCAGTCAAGGCGGTTGCTTCACTTTAAAATAGTTATTTTGCTTTTCTTTACTAGTTGACTAGTTGAATAGGGTCAATAAAGTCACGATAGTCACTTACAAATTGAGAACGGCAGGGCGTGTTTTTCGAACGCCTGGCCTCCAGCACGCGCCCCATGCCTTCCGTCGTGCTTTGACTGCGCGCTCGAGCTCGAGGGGCGCGAGACGTCGAAGCGTTGTCAAGGATAGAAGGCTCGCGCTTGAGGCAGGAGAACTGAAGCTCCTCCCTACGGTTCTCAACATGTCAGAGACTATTGAGAAACTTAGTGACTTTTGACATTTGGTCAAGATGTACCATGTTCAATAAAAAGTCAACAGAAAGTCTGTAGCGTTTCTATTGACACTGGCTACAGAAAGTCAACTGAATATTTTAAACACAAAGTAAACAGAACGTCTGCAGTATTTCTGATGACACTTTCAACAGGAAGTCAGCAGAAAAAGATCAACGTAAAGTTAATAGAAAGTCAACAGCTTTTCTTTTGACTCAGGCAGAAGAAAATCATCAGAAAAGTTTCAACACAAATTCAACAAACTTTCTGCAGACCATGTCAACAGGAAGTCAAAGTCAAAAGAAAGTAATCAGAGTGAACAAGAAGTCAACACATTTTCAATAAAAAGTAAAAAAACACATTTTATAGGGGTTTGTAGAACCATATATCCATCGCCGTCATGCCGGACCCCGCACACGACCGCAGACCATATAAAATAACATTAATTTTTTTCTCTTTTTATAAAATAATATAAAGAAATAATGTCAATAAGTTTTCTTTTTATTTTTTTTAGAAAATAACCTACAAAAAAAACGTCGTTACAACTTCTTTTTAATTTTTTTATAAATAAGTCTACAAAACAAAATCTATTGTTTTTCCTTTTGAATTTTTTTAGAAAATAGCCTACAGAAAAACGTCATTACAACTTCTTTTTAATTTTTTTTATAAATAAGTCTACAAAAAAATTCAGTATTTTTTCTTTTGAAAGTTTTTTGACAATAATCAAAACAAAGTGCGTTTATAAAGGAATTCAATAGGATACCGGAAAGTCAATAAGAAGTCTAAAAAAATTAAAAAGAATGTTGAGACCTGTTTTTGTAAGGGCTATCACCAAAATTGGACGATAATCTCAACCCCAGATACTTTCATTCTTCCTTTACTCAACGTTGGAGCTCCTCATGTCAGCTCCTTACCGAAAAGAAAGGAGGAGGTGGGTCTTAAATTAAAATGGCGGCTTTCCCTTAGCGATGACATTTTATCTCCTTACCCAAGGTAAGCAAACACAGAAAGGAAAGGCACCTGATTGAATACGGAGGTGTTTTTAGTATTTGCGAAATATTCAACTCTAGCCATATATTTGAAAACCTATTCACAACCACTAGTCGTACTTTTGGTTCCGTGGCGGAAGGCTAACTGAAACCGCTACCGTATCGCTGATTGCATGGTCTGGAATTCGCGCAAAAAAGCCTCCAATTATAGATGTAGTACGCGAATACGAGACTCGAATATTCCTTCTTAACTACGTTACCGTTATACAACTGATTTCACTACTTCGCCGTCTCCGAAGCGGAGAACAAAGGGGGAGACAATTCGAAAACGAAGGATTTTCTTTGGAAACACTTTGCAAGAATAAGGGCATTGACGGCGCAATACACGGCATGTAACTCACCAGCTCAACACCGACAGGCACCACAACGCCCTTCTTAAGCACCGGAAACATCATCCAGTGTTCATGAATGAGCATCAAGTGATTCCTGTGGGGATCAAGCAACATGCCCGGATTTCGTGCCCCGTACCGAGCTCCTGCCAGAAAGAGGACACGAGCTCTAAATACCTTTTCAACGCGTTAGCATATATTGCCCAGAGGCATGCATCCGTCATTCGTCTGGACGATCGTGCCTTGGACTGGACTCAAACTGGACTGGTTTCGTCGAAACCAAGTCGCGGCTTCCGCCGTGTTCTTTCGCTGCGCGTCTCGTTTGCTCGTTACGTCCACGTTTCCTCTTACAAGAGGGAGAGAGTCTTCTGGCAAACTTCCAATGACGCGCCGCTGGTGTGGGAGAGAAGGGGATCGAGCGGCCGTGGCGGTGGCACAACGTACGCGACAACGTAAAACCGAGGCGCAGAAAGGGACGACGCTTGCGGGAAACTGCCAACACCTGGGAGGAAAGATTGGCTCCTCATGCAACAGGAGTTTACGGACCGTAGGCGCGATTGAGGGAGTCTGTGGTACCTGCATCGGAAAACACCAACGCTCCGGGAGGAGGTCATTTGACAGACTGGCTCTGCGAAAGTAACAGTATACGGACCGTTGCAAGGTGTGAATTCTTACCATTTGCTGCGTCGGAACCCCTGCGCTGCAAATGCAACAGTATTTTGCCGAGAGTCAGCGTAGCGGCAGCAGTGATTTCGGCATCCGTTTTACTCCGCCAATATAGTATGTAAAAATTTGAAGATGTAAAAATTAAAAATCTGTTTTCTTAACAAATGCATTAGCCTTTAATAATTCGCCATTCGAATCAATATTTGACTGCCCGTATTCTATTCTTATCAAAAGGAAATAATATTCGCAAACTCCCTGAATTATGAAGTTACACTGCTCTATTTGCTGGGACGTTGAGGTATGGCGTTCGACATTATTGCGTCAAGTTTAGTATTAAAGTTAAAACAATTTTTTGTTTGTTGATCGAAACCATTATTTTTATTCACGCGAATCACTGCTGCTCTTTTTAAACGGGACCGATTAGATAAAGATACTAACGCGGGAATATGTATGTCGTATGGGCATCTTTACGATGTAGTATCTTGCTGTACATTTTTTTTGTGCAGCTTGAGTGAACGTGCGACTATTAATTGCAAATGTCCTCCTCTTTGAAAGGCTTATTGTGAACGCAAGCTATCATTGTGGAGAAGCCTTTTTTAAAAGCAGCTTCTACGGCCCCAGGCTAAACTGTCAAGTCCTCGTAGAATTCAAGATATATAGGCGAAAGTGACATACAGTGCTTAGTGGCAGTTAAAGGCAAATAAAATAGGTTCAGCTGGTTATTCTTAGCTTTCCTGGTTGCCAGGATTGGCTTGATTATCATGCTTACTGCCGCTTCAATGAGACACCACGGTATACGCATTACGTGACTACTTCGGATCCGATGAGTCGCTTTCTCCGCTCTCTTATTGCGGAGGAGGCGCCGTGTAACCGAGCTTTCGGTTGCACGTCAAAAGATCCTCAGGTGGTCCAAATTAATCTTCCGTCCTCCGCGTTGCGGCGCACCAGATACCCGTCGTTGGTTTGGCCAGCTGCGCGCCGTGCTCTAGCGTGCGTTATTATAACTCTATGGGGGTGTTATCTCTGCTCTCCAACTAAGTTGGAACGGCCGCCTTCCTCGACTCCGGCTTCCGTGACCATGCATCTCGCGTTGGCCGTGCTTTTATTTCTGTCTCTATTTTTATTTTTTGCGAGCGCGTTCGCTTTGACCCGGAGCGGCCCCGGCGGTTTCCGTGACGAAGCATCTCGATATGCCGCGTCGCAGCCAATGGGAATTTATGCCTCAATTCTCAGCATAGGCTTCGCCCGTGGGCGACAGCAATTTGGGGCCGCCACCAAGTGCCGTTTTGCTCGGCTTCAAATCCGATAACGGCGGTTCGCTCAATGGGACAGTTTGTGCTTTCGCATTAAGAAGTGTCTCACGAGGCTTAGTCAGTATCCTGTCTGCATTGAAACTGAAGGGTCGTGGGTGCGGAACCCGCCTTCGCCTAATATTCTTTACTTTTTCTGTTGAGGCAAATGAATTACTCACGAAGTGAAATCAATTGAGACATGAGACAACCTTTAGTTGGCATTATATTCCTATTTTGATCACTTTCATTCCACGTGTGACGTCACGTTTCAGGGTGAGCGCCGCGGGTTGTTTGAAATTCTTGAGTCGAGGTCACGTGACTGTGACGTCATGACCCCATCGACCAATCAGATCTTTCGTCCCACCGACGCCGGCGCCGGTTTTCGTGCGACAGGCTCATTTACGCTATCGCGTTAAAAAGTGTATTATCTCTGCGGCTGTCGCATCTGTGCGTCTGCCGCCGTCGGCTAAAGCAATCACGCAAGGACAGAAAGGAAGCGGAGGATCACAGGGCACGTCCGCACTGCGTGTGATTAGTTTAGAAGAGGTACAGCGAATGCACATAGACGACCAGCTCCTGTGTTTATACACCTTTGTCGGTGCTTATTTGGCGCCATCGGGTCGTATTCGCGACTCCAGCGATCTATAGAGGCGCGCTGCTCTGGCGCAAAATGGCGTACGAAAGGAGGTAGTTTTCGTCGTTCAGCACGCGGACCACCACACATTTCCGCACTGCAGCGTAAAATCAGCGTTAGATTTGAAAGCAAAGCGATTTTTCTCGACGGTAGAAACCTTCTTCTAGTCAGTGCATGGAATGACTCGGCGGAATCATAAAAATAATTACTGGAAATGGTGTTTGTTTTCATGCTGCCTACGAGAACCAAGCAGCGATAGCAGACGACAGACGACGACGGATCAGCAAACGACCTCCTCTCCGAGCTTCGCGCCGCGCCGCTACGCGGCGTCGATTTCACTGGAGTCACGAATACCGCTGCTGCGGTCGACTTACGGCTGGTTTACACAGTTGGTCTCCGATTACGATGAAGCGCCTCGTGATCTTTACGACAAGAGACCACACTGGCCAGCTGGTGCCATCTATGAGGTGGCCCTGGAACGACATTTTGCTTAGAGGAAATGTTTTGCAGTATTTGCGAGATCACTCTACGTACTATCTATGAGAATTGGTCGCTTATAACGCTTTAAGGACATTTTAAGACAATGCGGAGCACGAGTTTCTCTGCTTCTTTGGTGGGGGTTGTGGTCGCGTCAGAACGCCGATCTATGGTTGGCTCTTGATTGAAGGATAGTGGGTAGACCTCAAGGCACCTTGCTTACAGGTCTACCCACTATCCTTCAATCAGAGCAAGTCAGAGCTCGGCGTTTTGACGTCACCACAATCCCCATGCAAAAGAAGCAGACGAAGTCGTGCACCGCACAGGGGAAGAATGTCGCGCGAAAAAATGAGTAAACATTCAGAAATTGCAAATTTTCTATCGCTACCCAATATATGGTGAAACCAGTGTCTGACTGGTTCGTAGACAGTAGACGTGTGAAGCTGCGTGAGACTGAAACGGAAGATAACCAGCGCACCTGGTGGCGAGAAAGAAGAAATTTAAGACGCACCCGCATCATCATTCGCGAGGAGCGCTGCCTCACGGTTCTGCGTGTTGCTTGGAAGGTCATTAAAAACAAAGCGACGAAAGGTCGACGTATGTGCAGTACATGCCGGTAAGTTCTAGAATCAAGGTGATATTATATAGCGCTATAATTCTCGAGGCTCATTCGGATATTAACTAGTATTTTTAATTCAATTTATAATTGGTGAATTTAAAGAAGCGGTGTAATGAGACATTTGATGAACGGAATCCAAAACCAATAAATCAATAAATATTAAAAAAGAAAGCTCGAAGCACGTCGGCAAACGAGTTGGGTGGTCTAGTTACCACTCCTGCAACAGCCGCAGGAGGTCCGGAAACACGAATGAAGAGATTAGCATCTGCCAATATGAACCACCTGCGTTCCGCCTATTCTGATGAGTGGAACATTTGGTGCATACCCGCGCGTCCCACGTACTTCAAATATTCCTAATACTAATGGAGTGGTTCTAGATGAAGCTCAGCGAGCGTCTAATGAGACCCGCACGTTTATCTACGCAATCAAAAAGTCAATAAAAAACATTTTAGTTAATTATTCGACTTTTGGTGACAATTTGTCTGCTATATTTTTGTCTCCTCGACGTCTAACCTCACCTGCACAAAACGCATATGCGAACCTTGCACGGATTGGTAAAAGAAACAAAACAAAAAACGACTTCGTTTCAAGTAAGAGTAAACACCCTGTATACAGTATAGCATATATAGGCCGCATTTTTTTAATTCAGACGTATGTTTTTAAAAGCGGCGGTTGAGAGTTAAGCGAGTACCGCGTTTATCATATATTGTCACGAATAACGAAGTGACAAAACAAAGGAATAACTGAGGAAACTGAACCGTTTAATGGGGCGAACTTGTGCCCGTAAAGATAAAAGGAAAAAGAAAGATAACAACAGAGCGTCGCGGGCGTCGAAAGCGGCGATAGCGAGCAGGATCGAACGCTGATGCGAAACTGGCTCGGCGGTGCCAGGCGGAGCCCCTTTTGTACACGCGTGTGGGCTTCCGGAACATTCGGCGTAGAAGGTTCGGTTCGTAAAACATTCTAACCTCGAATTAACAAGGCGGCTCTCGGAACTTGCTTGCTAAGAACCTCACATCACAGCGTCAACAAAATGTGTAGGCGCGGCCAGGAATCGAACCCTGGCCTTCTGCGTGGAAGACAAGCGCGATACTGCTGGTGGGCCACGGGCGCGCTGCCTACTTGGTCAGCTGCGCCCGCGGCAATATTTGTCAGACCGGTGAATATTAGAAAGGGATCATCACGATGGTACGTTGGCTCTATTGACTAATATTCGTTGATTTATTAGGTTAGTTTTCAGGGTTATGTTACAACCGAAGCATCGACCGCAATGTTATTAAGGGGGTGGATCAATTAAAAGTACGTAAAGAAATGTGTTAGCTTTTGTAGATAGTATATTGTGGGGATTCCTATGGTCTCCCTTCCCTGATGGCTGCGATAACGGCCGCGGGTCGGAACACTCAGCCGCCTTCGCCGTGAGCTCCAACTCCGTTCGTGAGGCGGAGTGCCGCCTGGCTTGGGGGCCCTCTCTCACTCTCTCCCGGGGGTCTCTTCCGTCTCCCGCTCGGATGCGGATCACTGCTGACAGGCGAGGAGGTTTCGCCTCTGTGGCCCCGCTGTCGGGAAAGGGACTCGCCCGGGTGACCGCAAAACAGATAGACGCGTGTCGTCGACTTCTCCGATGCTTTCCGCACTCTTAGAGAAAAGCGGTCAGCATACACATTTTTCGTTTAGCCTCGCACCCAGCCACGTTGTCTCCATATCCGGCATGCGTTCCGAAAAAAAAAAAAAAAGCAAGAGATTACAGCCCTGAATAAGTAAAAAAGCATAGAAGGGTCATAACAAGAACGACTGACGGTTGCAATTAAAATGTTAACACGTTCTACTGTCGAGGCGAGAAGAAATCGATGTTTTCACGCATACCGGAAGTTCCAGAATTAAAGATGGCGGCGCCCACGAAGAAAAGGTGTATAGTCCTCCCTAAAGAAAGAAACGCTCTTGACACATATGTTCCTTCAGAAATGGAAAAACTTTCGTCCCTAAAGAAGGGGAGCAAACGTTCCTCCCGTCGCCTGCCGTCTCATTATGGTGGCCACGAATCGAGCAAATCGAGCTCAATAAGGCTTAACGAGAACACGAAGACTACTGTACGGAGCGAGAGGAGCAGCAAATAAAAACGTAAAACGAGCTTTCCGCGAACTATATTTATTTCCGAAGCCGGTTCCCCTGAAGGTAAAGAAACTTACGTTTCGAAAGTATGCAGGCACTCAGTCTTCTCATCGCTTCAGCACTGCGATGTTAAACGGAGACAACCGGCACCCAGTTCACGCACTTTTTGTCTTACAGTTGCTATTCCTCGAGCCGCAATTCCTTCGTCAGCCATTGCGTCAACCGCACATCACGGAGGAGTGGTAAACCATTGGCCCGCAAACCAAAAGCCGCTCTCAAAGAAAGCAAATCCGAAGCAGGCTCTTGGCTCATTTCTGCACGGTAACACGAAATTATGGCGTAGCCGCGTAGCGTAAAAGGAGGTTAAATCGCTTGCCACCAGATGGCAGGGTCAAGCAGAGTAATCGCAAGTAGCTAGGCTAGGTGGCGCTGAATACCACCCAATTCATGTTTTACAAAAAATAATATTTTATATTTTCATCTTTTCCATATCGCTTCCGGATCCTCTATTATACACACATATCGACATATTACAAGCATCAGCTGAACATGCATCAAGCGCATACACATGCATATCACATACGAATATCAATACAACATACGAACATCAACATTATCCTGATCACTACTACGGAGCTCTGCGCTTCCGTCTTTTATACTGGTCGTTTTGAACGTACGGAATTTCTCGGTGAGTCTCTAAGCAATAAAAAATATTCCCAGCATGATGATTTTTTTCAGCAACATCATACATCTGAGAGTATGTTTAATGGCTCAGGGGATGAATCTCTTATTAAAAAGAAAACGCTCGATCATGCCGTAATTATTTGAAAGCCCATAAATCGAGGCGCTCCAATGCGCATCCGAGCCATGAGTTTGTCTCCCCGCACGGCACTTCGTAGACAGTATTTCTACTGTAGTGCTTGTTTTTCTATTTGTGCTGTTCGCGCACGGCTGCAATTGCCGTCTTGAATTAATTTCTGTAGAGCGGATATTCACTCAGCTGGAAGTGATGCTTCACGGGCAGAGAAATCGCTTTTCGATTAATCTGAACGCAGTCAAAGCCGCGACTTGCGGCAGGTGTTTAGTGTACAAAGCTACGCCGTGGCGACCTCGAAAACTTCTTGCGCTCATCCCAGCGCGCAGCGCGCCACTTGGAGGGCAGTTTCTCCAGGAACCGTAGTATATTTAAACAGCAAAATAAAGGATAGCTTTTTCTTTTTTTTTTCGATTTTACCTATTTCTTTCGATCTTACCTACTTTTTTATGCTAAAATTCCACTGTAGATATACGTAGTTTCCGTCATAATTCCGCACTGTTCAGCCTTTTCCCCAGAGCGCAATCGCTCTCGGGGACCGAGTCACATTGGCCACTGTACGATAAGAGCTTACCGTTCACACCAGCGTTCCAACTTGACTATCCGCACGTCGATCGACTGCACCTAATTCCTCAAGTGGCCTTAGACACTTTAATGTAAAGCGGAATGCCAACCTGCGACACCCCGCCCCCTCCGATCACGGCTCGACCAGCAGCATCAATGCTAGACAGTTTACGTCATCTCATCTTGTTTTTACACCACTGATACGCAAACACACGGTCACATCGGCGATAATTCCATTCTTCTGTTCACAACGCACAACACTGCCATCACGATGTTGGTGCTATGTCGCTGGCACGCAGAAATACAGAACCACGTTGAACGCCGGTTAGCACTCGGCACGGGAAAACAGAACCGCACTCAGCACGGAAGGCACCGAGACAGCCGGCAGGAAAACCTGCCTGCCTCCTGCTGATTTCCATGACGTCGAAAACGTTGAAACTATCCGCGTGGTTTCGCTACTGTCGTCCGCGTGGGCCCCGCAATCCAGAGACCAACGTTTATAGATACTTCTCCAGTTCCCGAACTGCCCCTCTCCAGGCGGGCGCGACCGATCCCTAGGGACTGCGAGGGCGCTGCGATCGAAGCTTGCGCGTGTGTGCCGGCCAGGCCAGCTCCGGTTACGTGGTTGGGCTTGCATTTTCGCTCGCTGTTCGCGCTGTTTGTTACGTGATCTGGTGGTTTTCTGCCCTTCGAGTGTGTGATTGCTTTCGACGGTTTGTGATACGACGTTCGCTGTGACGTGACGTATGCACTTTTTCGCACGCAAAAAGTGCCAAGAAAACGATAGTGCCATAAGGGCCCAAAGAGAAAGGAAAAAGGCCAAGCTTGTAGTAGTGGAGCTTTAACTGTAACAGACTTTGTTTTGCGCGTGATTTGAAGCTCTTTTTTATTTTTTGCGAGTTAGCTAAAATAAAATTGATTGTGTTACGGCTTGTGTAATGTGTTGTGAATGAGCAGTTTCTGTAGATACTTTTACTAAATTGCAAGTTGAGCAAATCTTCTAAAATGGCATAGGTAAGATCAATATATTTTGTAAGACAAAAAAGAAAAAAATGCCCAGGACAACGCGATTGCGACGCGCAGCTTTTTTTTCGCGACATTAAAATCACTACGTGCGTTCTGAGAATATATGGAATAAATTCATACCGACCGCGCGAACGATCCTCCGTCTCGCTCGTTTTTATTGACGACGTGGGGCAACCAAGCATAGTGACAACTGCTGCGGGCCAAGGCTGAACCGCTTGCATCGTACGTATTATTTTCTGCGTTACATCATTTGCAAGTTACCTTCTGTTCAAAAACGACCGAAATTAAAATAATAGCGCGTTACTCGCGAAATCAGCCGAGATCCCGGGCTGCAGTAGGCGTGCTGAACATTGCGCGCAAGGGAGCGGCGATCGTCCTGATGGCGCAACCTTCGACCGCAGCGCTGCGGTGGCGGGGACCGCGCCGGGCCGCCTCCTCCCACAGGCGCGCCGAGGAGATACGGAACTGGAGAAGTATCTATAAACGTTGCCAGAGACGGCCATCATCCCCATTGCACGTAGCGCTGCTGGCACTGCTCTGAACTTCGCTGTTTCTAGCGGCTTCGTTTGCTCCTTTGATAAAATTAGTGGTAAACACGTCAATGCAACCAAAATGTTCTGCACGTTTGTACTAGAAGACGGAATTACAGGCGGCCTTCGTTGCCGCTGAAGCTCAATCAAATCAACAACATTTATTTAACAACGTGCGTGACGTGCTCGAAAAACGAAACCGAAAGAAGACGAGTCGGGAGGGTGAAAGCTTTCTCCCGTCTGCCTGGAGAAGTAGGAAAACGTCTCGTTCCTCCCTTCTTCTCGTGTCCACTTGGGGGCGCGTCAGTAGAAGGGAGGAAAATGCGCCGTTGCTGCCTTTTTCCGCCATTTTTTCTCTAGAGTGCGGTCTTGGTTTCCGAACCCCGCGTTTGGCAGGTAAGGGACCTTTTCTTACCTTGCCGGCGCGGGGGGCATTTTGGATGGGGGCATTGTAGTTCATTTAAAAGAGTATTCTAATAAATGCTCTTGGACTCTGTCCTTACTCTGATACGTGTGTCTTCTCTTCCGCTATATTCGAGAGAGTGAGACAAGGTAGTTGATCATTGGCACCAACGGAGGTAATTAATCGAACCGACCCGCGGTAATGTAACCATAAACGTCGTCTACATTGCCGCGGAGATGTGCGAACCGTGCTACTAGGTTTGACGTCTCCTTTGAGATCGCCGCCGCTGTTGAAATAACTTTTTGGCTACTCTATCGGTACCTGTGTTAGTAGCAATATCCCACATAAAATGGCGCCCAACCTGGGGCCACGACTTCCTTTATCGTGGTCGTGGCTCCTGGCCTCCGTCCCTTTGTCCGGCCTATTTGCCGACCATCCTTACCTTTGATCGCCCCGTACCACGAGCGTCCTGATCTCGCCACTTATGGTTGAGCGATTAATGCCGAGTCGGCAACCCGCAGTGCCACTCTTTGAGCGAGCGCAGTGTGATACGTACGCGTGGTTCTGTTTTGAATTGCCGTGCGTCAAGTAACATTCGTTGTTGCGTGGGAGGCTTTGTTCTCCATTCTTGAGGCGAATCCTTCACTTGTGTGTATTTGGGTTCCTTGCGCGCAACCAACACCTTGTCCTGAAGGAAAATTGTATATAGATGTTTTGATGACGTTTTTGAGAACCGGATGGGCTTTTATGTCCGGCGGGGAACGGGGCTTGGCAGAAAAGAGTAGCGAAGGATCAGCAGTGCAATCTGCGAATGTAAATATTCGCGTTTTCTTGGACTCGGAGTAGCTGCGGACATTCATTTAGAGTCGGACGGTACGCCTGCCTATAACGCTGCTACTGACGGCCTCCGGGAGCCGGGCCGCGTAACCGTCGGCGTCGAGAAGCAGTTTTCATACTGTTGACGCGCGCGCTGTATTCACTGCTGGTATTGCAGTGGACGCGGAGGGTTTTCTTCGGGAAAGATTTGTATCTGCTTGATGCCAACGTACTCCTGCAGCTTGTTGTTTTCCAAGAACGACACCAGTTTTGCGTTCATGGTGGTGGCGCTACGCGGTTCGAGGCGCACTGTGACAGTATCTGGGTGAGCGAGTGACTCTTCAGACTTTCGGAGGTTATGTTGCTCTGAAACCCGGGCGACATGTAGCCAGAGCGCCCTTTGGCGATATCTGTCAGACTCGCGTACTCCAGGTGGAAGAGCGAATCTAAGACTCTTAGCAGTTACGTTGCTCTGAAACCTGGCCTTACCTCAAAAGAAGGGTCCACACCGTTTTGAGTCCCTTGATCAAGCCGTATCGAGTGCAAGACATGTATTTCTAGCCTCGGAAAGCTAGCTAGCTCAAATATTTGGCGAAGCTGGCAGGTTTGAGCGTGTGAGCTGCGACCCCTTTGTCTTCCTCCATGAGGAGCAAGGTGGCGGCTATTTTGCGCGGGAACTCTGCGTCTTCCTCTCCGCAGACGCGCATGCATGGCGGTTTGTTTCTATCCACTCCTTCGAAGTCCCCGTATTCATTTACCCCGACTTCAGAAGACGGGCCAGCTGCAGACTGTTATCTGTTTTTGGCCACTTATAGTCAACGGTCTCTTCCGGTAACTATAAAACCGGGTATTGTAGGCAGCCTCTGTGTTAGCTGCCTGCGCAAAGGATTGAGAACTCGGCGTTTTTCCTAGAACCTCTGTCCCCGGTGTCCACATTAAGCGAACTCAATTAGTTTGCTTGGTATGTGGACGCGTTTCGAACGGAGGCCCTTCTATGGCTTCTGCTTCCGGTGTCGAAGCGTGTCACTCTGGCATATGTCTTTGGCTGCTCGTCGAGTCCGTTTCCCAACTGAGCGCCTTCCTGTCACCGTTGACAAACTGGCCACCTTCTTTTTGAGGTTTTGTTTATCGTTGGCTCCTGCCCATTTCTGCCGCCTTGCGGCCCGGCAGGCGAGTGATGATGTTAAGCGCGCCCCTCGTTTGGAGGAGGCGGCGCCCCTTCTTCCCTTTGGGAGGTCTACACTGTTAGCAAAAATAACACGCTAAGACGTGTAAAACCGTTGTCCCATAGCGGACACGTCAAAACGTGTTCGTTTTGCCACACGCAGTGAGGTGCCGTGTAAACTTAACACGATGCACCGTGGTCTGCCTTCCGCAAAACACGGTTCAGTATGTTACTTATGAAACATGGCAGCCAGCAACCGAAAACAGGCGAGAGATGAGCCCAGCGAGCCGCGCTCCTTTCCTCCGAATTGAGGGCACACAGGACGCGTCTGTTCTCGTTCGATGTCTTTTATACACAGTAAACAGTCTCCCAGCGTGCAGAGCTAAACGTGCAAAGGTACGTACGTGATGGTCGTCGTCGGTCGGCGGCGTCGGTACATATGACGGAGCCGCTAGACAAAAAAAAAAACGATTGCCGAGTTTACATGGGTAAATATCTCACTCTTTGGAATCTGGTTGGCAATTTACACCACCTGGCGAGATTTCTAGCAGCCTATAAAAACAAAGAGTCTGCTAAGACGTTGCGGACGATCACGAGTAGACACCAACCCATATACATCATGGACAACATGAGTAGCACTTATTACACAACACTGACCTATGCACAAACGCATCACACACAGCCCCCATCCCTTCTTACTCAATGTTCTTTCTCCTTGCGGCGTATATAAGCTTGACATGCGGGTGAGCCCTTTGGTCGTTGACCGTTACAGATTTATAGAAGAAGGCACAAAACACGGCACAATGGACTGCCGTATGTAAGAAAGTACGGAGGCAAAATCTATAATATTAGTTCGTTGCGAAAAATAACGATGTATTAACAATAAACCTTAAACCGGTCGTGAAGAAGTTTACATTTTTGTCATTTTCATGCTAGACCAGTGTTATGAGCAGTCCGAGTAGCTTGAATCAGATAAAAAAGAACACAAATTATGGGGATATTATCATTATGTAATTAATAATAAATGGAAAATGATCCTTGTACAAAGCATTTTTTATGTATAATCTTGTGAAGGACATCCGCCCAACACTTCACTTCCGCTGGTTCCAGTACGGGAGCAGACGCCTTCACTTTTGTGGAGTTTGATGCAGTTTCTTGCCGTATGTCGTGTCGGTGTTGAGTGGAGCGGTGGGGCTCGGGAGTTTGTGACCGGTGTTATTCGTGATCACTGGTGTAGCGCTGACGCGTCTTGTTTTTACACCGCCACCACCCTGAACTTTGCGAAGGCAACTCATTCGATAAACTGATTGCCATCGCCAATGAGAGGCGCCCGTCAGAGAATTTTCGGGGAAAATGTTTTTCTAGCTTCCGGGAGAACAGACAATATGGCCTAGAATTACCCCCGTTCTTTTTGCTTTGCAATTTTTCAGGTGCATAAGAGCTTTGCAGTACCTCTTTACATATCGAAGATCGCTTGCACGTTTGTACTTCTCTACGGAGCATGCTGTGTGTAAAGAAACTTCTAAGAGATTTCAAGAGAATGTTTTGTGTCTGTTTTGCTGCCTGTATACAACTCATGTGCAAGTACTTTTTCTTTACGCGTTTCCTTCATGTATTAAATTGCTTAATTTAGTTCGGGACGTTTTAAATATGTTTGAGATATCCAACGTTCCAGATGATACCCATTCCGGGTTAACGAATAATTCGCATGGGTGCCAGATGCTAGCTCGAGACCGATTTATTTCAGCAAGCATTTGTCAGAGGAGGGATGCCGCGGTTAGGCTTCTGCTAGAGCAAGTGAACAAGCACTGCCTTTCGTGGCTTGATCGCGTCTTTGCATTTGCTTGTGCATGATACATTCAGTTACATAGTTCAGAAAGAGCTAATGTTGGCCAGTCATCCTTGACTTCACGACGACTTGGTTGAGGCGGCGGAAGAATTTTTAGTCCACTGTGAGCCAAGCTCTTCAGAACATCGCGATGCTACAGAAACAAGTGAACTTATGTAGATCCTTGACCCATTCACAACGTGCTGCTTGGGAGTGTGCTTTACTAAAACCAATGTGGGTTTGAAAGCGTTGACCTTCGACCTTTGGATCTTTTCGTAGATGCCATCAGTGCGAGGCTAAAAACTGAAGAATCGGCAGCTTAAAAAAATAGTGGTGAAGTGGCTGCCAGAGTTTTGCTACAGGGGAGGCGGCAGGAAGAGGCGTTTAGAAGCCATAATGGCTCCCCGGCCCCAGGACTCGCCCCAGGACCCTCCCCAGGACCTCCCCAGGACCAGGCATAGGCTCCCCGCTGAGCCTCCTCCCTAGCCCCTTTCAATAAAAGTTTCGAAAAAAGTATTTATTGATCTTGAATTAGTCATTTGCACTCCAGGAAAAATAGTGCATAGACAAAGCATAGGAGGACCTTGCATTTGTGCCCAGAATGCTTTTTTGCAGTGGGCTACTAATACAAAACAGGCCAGGGGTTCTTAAAACCCAATGTTGGAATAACCGGGATTTAAACGCATTGCCATCATTGCATAGCCAGTATTAAGGATGTGGCATTAACAATGGGACATGCAAATGAATTAGCTTGACTGCCACTAACGGCCTATTCAATGAATGAACTTGTATGCCAATGATGGCATGGCCATTAAATTAGTGTGAAAGCCAAAACTGGCATAGCCAATGACATAGTGTGGATGCCAATGATGGCTGAAATATTGGTTTAACGATGGCCCAACAATGGTGCCAATGATGGCTGGAAAGTTGGTTAAAGGATGGACTTACATTGGTGCAAATGATGGCTGGAACATTGGTTGAAAGATAGCCCAACGTTGGTGCCAATGATGGTTGGAACATTGGTTTAACGATGGCCCAGTGTTGGCGCCAATGATGGCTCGTTCATTGGCGGAACGATGGCCCAACGTTGGTGCCAATGATGTCTAGAACATTGGTTGAAGAAGTTGCGCTTGGTCAGAATGCCACTGTTGGACCAACTTCTGGAGCCGGTGTTTGCCACTGTTGGCGCAATGTAGGTCCAACATTGGTGTATTGCCTGGGATTATAAGCTCGTGTTTATCCAAAATTGGCAAGCCAATGCTACAGACAAGCCAACAGTGTCCATTTTATGCCAGTCCCCGTCCAATGTTGGAATGCCAACGGCACGGACAGGCCAACGTTGGCCATTTAATGTCAGTGTTCATCCAATGTTAGCAAGCCAAGGGTGCTCAAAGGCCCACATCGTCCGGTTTACGCCAGTATTCATACAATATTCGCAAGCCAATGGAACTGACAAGCCTATATTGCCCATTTTATACCAGTGTTCATCCAATATTTGCAAGCCAATGGAACTGACAGGCCAACATTACCCATTTTATGCCAGTGTTCATCAAGTACTCGCAAGCCAATGGAACTGTCAGGCCAACAATGCCCATATTTTGCGAGTGTTCATCCAATATTCGCAAGCGAATGGAACTGACAGGCCAAGATTGCCCATTTTATGCCAGTGTGCTTCCAATATTGGTTGGTCATTGGAGAAGCAGGGCCAACACTGAAGATTCTATATAATGGCATAGGCAATGTCGGGAGCAGAGTGGCTAAAGTGGACCATCATTGGACCTTTCTTTGCCAATGCTCTTCCAATATTGGCCCAACACCTTGTGCTGCCTGGAATATTGTAGAATTTTCTAACCAACCCCTGTTTAGTGACATTCTTTTCCATATTTCCCCTAAATTCGGCTGCTTAGGCAAACAAAACTGCAAAGCAAAATTCATAAACCCTGTCATGTTTGACTCAGTTCGTAGCGTATAACGTTTTTTTGTTCGCCGACTGAGAGTTCTGAGAGTTAGAGAGGAACAGCTATTAGCATCGCCCCGTTTACATACGGAATACCATGCGAATTTGGTGACATATCTCGGAACATGGGCATGGTTCCGAGAACTCTACAAATAAAATAACCAAAAAGACGTCTGCCCTGACGTTTTCTTTGGAAAGAGATACCCTAATTACAGTAGTCAAAAAGTTAATTATTTGTATCAAGATTATTGCTAAATTAACGGCTAAAATTATACTTGCACAAATTGTCCACTTGGAAGAATATCCTAGAGAAAACGAATTTAGCCTACGCTTTAAACATTTTTTTCTTTCAGTTAGGCAAACTTAATTTTGAATTAAGGTATACTGCAGCACTGCACACCGCAACGCTCATATAGTATAGCAGTATATTAGGCACACTGCTCTATCGATCTTGTAACTACTATTCACTATTAAAAACAGCTCAAAAGTGAAAGGACAAACAAAAACACGAAGAAGCCTACAGGACAAGCGTGCACGTCTCGCTAAATTTAACGGAGAAACAGAATTAGAGTTTGCGGCACGTCACGTCATTTAATGTCACGTGACAACCTATGCACCAATTCAATTTCCCCGCTAAATTTAAAGAAAACATATTTCATCTCACCTGGAGCCAAGTGACCTATACGAAGGTGCTCAACACTCTAAGCACGATTCGACCAACGGGGCCAAGTTACGCCAATGCGACGAGGAGCGTAGCGAAGAAAGCGGTTGAGGAAGCACCCCCGGTTCTTCCGACGAACGCCAAGGAACCAACGGTAGCCAGCGAGGCCCAAACAGCTTCTGGTGAGTCCGCTTCTGCAGCTCCTTGAGCTTGGACAACGCGTGTCTGAGCTCAGTTGCTTGAAATACGTCCGAAGATGGCTGGACTGCAGTTCGTAAACAAAAAAGCTCAGAAGCTCGCAGTGGTGCCAGCAAGTCAACGTCACTGACCACCGTTCCTCAGGGTCCTACGCAGAAAGCACTCTTCGTCACAAGGTTGCACCATGATATATCCACAGAAGATATCGTGAAGTTTGCGTCTGACGTGGCGATGGACGATGCGCTCGTCTGTACGAGGCTCAAAAGCAAGTTTCCTTCACATTCTAAGTTTGATGTCTTAGTCCGTGTAAACAAGTTCGATCTTATTAACGACCCACTAGTTTGGCCTCAGGGCTGCCTTTTTTGTCATTTTCGGGGCACACTAAATCTGACGAACTCGAAAATACGGCCACGTGAATCACTTCAAACATTCTCGGTTTACTGCCAGAATGTAAGAGGTATCCGCACAAAAGCCGACACCACTTTCGAATGGGCTCTGCTTCGAGATCATGATGTGTTTTGCATGTCAAAGCCCTCATTCATGTGCGATATCTCATCATCTGAATTCTTTTCTGACAGCTACTGCACTTTTCGTAGCGACCGCAACTATAAAGCTACCGGTCAGAAATACGGTGGGGGCGTAGTGATAGCAATACGCAAAAACAATATTACGACCCTTCGACGTTTGGATTTTCAAAGTTAGGAATAATGCATATGGTTTGAGGTAAAAACTGGAGGGCCGAAAGATGTTTTAATCAGAAATTATTATTTATCGCCGTCTCTCAATTTTCAAAAATTTGGGCAAGTTTTGGATGCCTTGTCGGACAAACTAGACCCTACTAACTTTATTATCGTTCTTCTCGGCGATTTCAAAGTGCCTGGTAACTGGTGGAGCAGCGATTCCTTAGCCGCCAGCTAAGAAAAGGCAATCAGCTTTTAATTTTTTTAAAATAAAAATGATCTATATCGCGGCGAGGTTCCTCTAAATGAATGCGGTAATGCTTTCGACGTTCGTTTTCCTCTAATCTTGAAATTCATAATGTTGCTGGTGTCAGTAGTCCATTCGTTCCAGTGGATGTGTGGCATGTCTCATTTTCTCTTAGTCTTGAAGTGCAAGTTGTGCCTGTCAACAAGATAAACATATGTGGGTTTGATGATGCCAAGGGCTCTTATCTCGACCTGTACAGTTTTTATGCTACGTACGCTTGGGATGACGTGCTTCGCTTACATTCCGTCTACGTAGCTGTCGCTGCTTTAAAGTGATACTTCAACGAAATTTGAAATATTCCCGTCGTGTTCAAGAATAGGTTGAATATGATCCACAATATCCGTAAATGACAATCGCCCGTTTGTATTTTGATCCTGGTGGCTGTATTTTTCGTTATAAACGGCCCACTCTGGCAAGCGCTCGGAGAAGGCCCAGCGCAATCGTGACGTAAATCGTCTCAAACGAGCAAAGCTACGGCGAGGCTGACGTCGAGAGGATGGCCTAGTCGGTCCAGCCACCGAAGCGGCTGCTTTTGTACGAATTTCGAGTGACGGGTTAATCTTCTATAATCTTGTAGGGGGACAATAGCGACTTCTGCGACACACAAAAAGGATTCTCGGAAAGAGGGGAGTTCCTCCTTCCCCCTTCTCTCGTCGTGGCCGGAGGCGAGACGATTTCCGTCACTAGCTCTCAAGGTTCCTAGACGAGCATTACAAACGAGGCGTTAGCGACATCCACCAGGTGCTCTTTGCTAATCGTTTAATTCGTTTTAAAATTCCTTTTCGAGACTTTTTTAACAAGATATTGGTATGTTCCATGTGATACTGCTCTTTTGGACACATATAGACCAAAAAATGAGCGCCGAAATTTCGTTGTAGTATCCGTTTAACGGAGGTAGTGCTAAGTAAAATGCAAAGCTTTATACAAAAAAAAAAACTCATCGACCCAACAGATACTTCTTTCCCCTGGTTTTCCCAAGAACTGAATCATTTCATGCTCAAGAAATTGCATTTGCATCGACCATACCGCTTTACGAATAGCGATGAAGGTTCCAAGATATGCAGAGCTACTGTTAAGACTCTGCACAACCTTGATAAACAAATATAATCGAAACCACGTTGAAGGCAAAGTTTCTAAGCGTCCCCAGGATTTTTGGCGTTTAGTTAAGAAGCACACGTCCAATAGGCACGTACTGATGTCACTGAAGATAGATGGAAAATATTCCACCGACCCTAAAACTGTGTGCCATCACTTCGTTGATTTTATTTTCTTCCACCTTCTCTTCGGCCACAGTTAATAACTCAGGCGTCTGACATGCTCTCCAAGGCCACGTTCCACCTCTTCTTATCAGTCTTGACGAGATTATAGGGGCAATTCGTCACCTCCCATCTAAAACGTCATGCGGTCTTGATGGCATACCACACTTCATGGCTAAAGGGTGTGTCGACATTCTAGCTCCGGTACTTCACACATATTTAATTTGTCACTGATGCAATCAGTTTTCCCTCTTGCCTGGAAAAACGGCTTAGTAATTCCACTTTTAAATACTCGTAGCGCAACAAATTATCGGTGCTATAGACCTATATCTTTGCTCGCTGTTGTTTTCGACGGTGTTCGAAAAAAAATTCATAAAGAGTTTACACAATATTTTAAGCGCGTAATACCTGATCCGCAACACGGTTTCATGAGTCGTCATTCTGTTGAGACGAATCTTGTGTGCTTCCTAAATGATGTTGCACCCACTGTTTTTACTCGAGGACGAACTGACGCTGTGTACGTTCATTGTAGTAAGGCATTCGACCATGCGAATTATAAGCTATTGTTGCATAAACTGTCTGTGTAAGGCCTCGGGGATTATTATTATTCTTGGTTCGACAGTTATCTTTCTGGAAGAGCGAATAGTGTCAGCCATGCTCATGGAAAGTCACGCTTCTTGTCTGTACCATCTGGGGTACCCCAGGGCTCCAACCTTGAGCCTCTTCTTTTGATGTAATCGTCAAAAAACATCCAAGATGTCGTTTACAGCTCATGTCCCTTGCAGTTTGCAGAACGATCTCAAAATCTACAAAAACATATTGACATTAAAGGGATACTACAACGAAATTTCGGCGCTCATTTTTTGGTCTATATGTGTCCAAAAGAGCAGTATCACATGGAACATACCAATATCTTGTTAAAAAAGTCTCGAAAAGGAATTTTAAAACGAGATTAAACGATTAGCAAAGAGCACCTGGTGGATGTCGCTAACGCCTCATTTGTAATGCTCGTCTAGGAACCTTGAGAGCTAGTGACGGAAATCGTCTCGCCTCCGGCCACGACGAAGAAGGGGGAAGGAGGAACTCCCCTCTTTCCGAGAATCCTTTTGTGTGTCGCAGAAGTCGCTATTGTCCCCCTACAAGATTATAGAAGATTAACCCGTCACTCAAAATTCGTACAAAAGCAGCCGCTTCGGTGGCTGGACCGACTAGGCCATCCTCTCGACGTCAGCCTCGCCGTAGCTTTGCTCGTTTGAGACGATTTACGTCACGATTGCGCTGGGCCTTCTCCGAGCGCTTGCCAGAGTGGGCCGTTTATAACGAAAAATACAGCCACCAGGATCAAAATACAAACGGGCGATTGTCATTTACGGATATTGTGGATCATATTCAACCTATTTTTGAACACGACGGGAATATTTCAAATTTCGTTGAAGTATCCCTTTAAGTGACTGTATTCTACTTCAACAAGATGTTAACACAATATCTCACTGGTGTCTGGACAATGGTCTTACACTAAATTTAAAAAAAAATCAATGATATATTTTTTACGTGCAAGACTAATCCTACTTATTTTGTGTACCACTTAGAAAGAGTTTTTCTTGACTCCAAACGTACCTTCAACTCGCTTGTGTCACATGTTGTTAGCTCTTGCATTAGACTTCTCGGTGTAATCTCACAATTTAGAAAATGTTTTTCGAGTGTGTATCTTTTATCTGTGCTATATCGGAGCATAGTTCTCCCAAAATATGATTTTTTGCAATGATCTGGAACAGGCTTGGTATGACGGCTTCAAAAAATCTAGAACGTATACAGAAAGGGTTTGCATAGAATTTATCATTTTAGATGTTCACATGACTCATACGTATACGTGAAAGGGCTGAAATCATTACAAATATCTCAACTTGCAACAGGACGGTGTTCGCGTGACCTCGTATTTTTGTTTAAATGTACACACTCTTACTTCAGCATTAGCTCATTATTCTCATCTGTGCACTACCATATACATGGAAGAAATGTTCGAAATCACCGCATGTTCCACGCTGACCCCACAAACTTTGTCACCATCGGGTCGCATTAAACGCTATTTAAACCATCTAGACTCATCTGATATAGACAATTTCAATACAGATTTGAGCCGACTTAAATAGTGCTTGCGCCATGTATGTGGTTGATGTATATACGTAGTCACTGCTGAGTACCTTGTTCTGTTTTGTTGCTCGCATTCCTTAACTTTAATATTTGTATTCTTGTTTGCTACTAACGAGTGCACCAGTGCTGAGGCTTCGGCTGTTACAGGGCACAATAAATAAAACAGTATTATTATTGTTATAGCGTTGATAATTAGTTTTTTCTAGGGAAAAGGTTGAGGGTTTTTTTGTCTCAACTTAAAAGCAACATATAATGCATATGACACAGTGTTTACTAAATATGGTGACATTCTACAATATAAGTGTATTGGTGTCGTTTTTGCGTGTTTACTGTCAATTTTCAGCGACTAATTGCAGAACAGACGTGTCAACGACGTTGGTAGTAGCCGGCACAGTCACGAATCACGTATCGATAGTTTTGGTTTTGAGTCCTCACCAGCGAATGCCTGCAAGTGTGTGTACATTGTTAAAATAAAGGCAATAACACTGCGTTATCACTTTCTCTTGGAGTCACCGTTTCGTGCGTGAAGAGGAGTGAAACAGTTGCTGAGCAGAACAGATAACAGTAGTATACTAAATTTGCATGTTTTTCGTTTTAACTCACTTAACGTCAGCTTTCCATGAGAGTGTGCGCTCCATATTCACAACGTCTTGTTTCTAACCTTTAAAATGCCGATTTCTGGTACAGGACACACACTGACGTTTAGGAAGAGGAGAAGAGTTAGGTATTTGGGATGTGCAACGTCGGGCATGATGGTTCTGTGTTTAGTTATATGCAGATACATGAAAACCGCGAATAATGAGAATTAAAACACCATATTAATTTGTTCTGGTACGAACTACTTGTGAGCCGAAAATAGAATTGTTATAATTGCGCGGAGTGCTTTGAAGTAACTGTGGGTATATATTTCAACTACCTCGTTGCATCACTGGAAAGGTCAAATGCAAACCAAGTTATTTAAAATGTACAGTGCTAATCACAGTTGTCTATAACGCGCGAGCGTGCGGCTTTCTTCGGGGAGCTCTAGACTGGTGGCATTCGCGAAAACTAAGCTACTCGCGTGGCGCAACATGGAAGGGCCCACTCGAGGGGTGTCCTGCCCACTCTATTAGCTTGATAAGCGATAAAATTAAAGTGCTTTATGATATATTTTTGTTTTTTGATGACGACATCATTGATACGCCTTCATGCTTTAGTATATTTATTGTTCGAGCAATGATGTTTGTAAAAAGCGCGCGAGCAGCCTTCCGCGTTCGCTGCCAGCTGATAGAGTGGGCAGGACACCCCTCAAGTGGGCCGTTCCATATTGCGCCACTTGACTTGCTTAGTTTCCGCGAATGACACCAGTCAAGCGCTCCCCGGAGAAAGCCGCACGCTCGCGCGTTATAAACAAGTGTGATTAGCACTGTTCCTCATCATTTGTCACTAGCGCAGTGGACTGCGTAAATTACTGGTTGATCTTGTCTTTGAGGCAGAAGATATTGAAGAGTACCACGCTCGCAAGAGCTCGAAAACGCACAGTTACTGTGTTGCCTACTCCACACCCCACCGTAACCGCTTGTTGTTCTTCACTGTACGATGGTTACCGCACAACCGCATGGCGTAAATTTGCAATCCATGGCCCCGTGGCGTTCTCGCGCGCGCGCAGACCTTTGTCGATTTTTTGGCGAATCTTCGCCGAATTTTTCCTTTAAAGGTTCGGCATATGCCGTACTTTGCCGAATCTCAAGGTGGACAGATTCGGTTCATCACTACATAATAATACAAATATAACCATTGTTGAATCCTTAGGGAATGCGTTTGCATGACCGCTAGGAAACGCCACGCATGTCCCCTTTTCGGAAACGCTAAAGCTGGCCCCTTCACTTTTCTGCTCTGTCTTTCTTTCGGAAACTGTCAAAACTTGTAGTTTTGGATAGTTATGGCGCAAGCTTGGTTCTGGATACGAATATAAATAATGGAGTTATGGAGGCTAAACTTTTACGAACATTCGCTTTCCCGATAGTGTTGAAATTTTTGTTGAGCGTGCAGGTGCAAAATTTGCATCATGAACTGGAGCGGCGAGCGCGGCACCGCTGGTACTGCCGTTGCGACGGTGAGGCCACAGCCTTACACAACAAGTGATGATGTTCACAGCTGAAGATATATTGAGCGTCTTCTTTCCGCAAACCAGTCGGGAAAACAATTTGCTGCAATCTACTTGAGGGAGCCTGCAAATGATGAGTCTGATAATATCTTTAGGCATGAAGAATAACTGAGAGCCATGGCACCGAGCAAGGCAAAACGTCATGTTTAATGTATCAGAACTACCCAGACAGCACACAGTATTGGGCCAACATTGGATTTGATCTGACGAAAAATGGCCCAACAATGGCCCAACTGAGCCATATGTTTCCCATTATTGGAATCACATTGGACAATAATGGATTGTCAATGCTAATGATTTTCCAATGTTGGTGATACGTTGGCATAGGCTGGTCAACATTGGAATTCAAAGCCATTAGCTTTCCAATATTGGATATACGGCGGCATAAGTTTTCCAATATTGGCTGTCGGAGCCACTAGCTTTCTGATATTGCATATACTTCGGTATAAGCTGTCCAATATTGGACTGTCAAAGCCAATAGCTTTCCAATATTGGATATTCGCCGGCATAACCTGTACAATATTGGACTGTCAGAGCTAATGGCTTTCCGATATTGTATATACGCTAGCTTAAGCTGGTTAATAATAAACTATCAAAGCCAAGAGTTTTCCAATATTGGTGATGTCTTTGTATAGGCTGGTCAATATTGTACTGCACTCTAAGAAAAAAAGGGTGTAGTCGGGTGTATCAGGCGCACATGCACCCTTTTCCTGAAAGATTGCCAAGCCCGTGTACTTGTACACCGACAATGAGCATCCTCCTCTCCCTTAAAAACCTCTAGGTGTATCAGTGCACCGCCACGCTAGCCACGCACCCCGATCTGTTTGTGCTTGGATTCCCTTTTGGGGGTCACTTTTGAGTCGGACAGTTTCTTAGGAAGTATGGAGCTGTTCTGTTCACTCGGTATTGACAGTAGAGTAGACGCTATGCTTGTTTTAAGCCAATCGGGTCTCCGAGTAGGATCACGTGACTATAGTCTCCAGGCTAGAGATAAGGCAGAGAACGGCACCTGCCTGAAGGCCAAGGCCACGAGTAGCACCCACTGCACTATTAACGTTGGGTCGAACTTTCAAGAGGATAGAAGGGACAAATCCTTTCGTCGTGTTCATTGTTGGAATAACCCTGAAGATAAGCCTTTGCGAGGGCACCCCTTTTGGCCTTGAAGGAGTTGCTATTTTCTTATTCCTCTCTTTTTCTTTCTCTCCCTAAGCTGAAAGCTTTGAAGAAGGTGCGCAGTCGCCGGACCAATGAACCGGATTCTTTTTCATCCCTTGACTCCGCTGTCTGGACGCGGGTAATGGCAGGAGCGTGACCATGTGGTAAAGTTTTCACGAGTGACGTAGTAGCTCTTTCCAATCCCGGAATGTCTGATTCCCGGCCTAGTTTCTTGTGTGCTGTGCTGCGACCAGCGGGGCTGCCGGAGATTTCATCCGCGACAACGTATTCGAGTGTACCGAGGCTTCTAGTGTTTTAAAAGTCCTACGCGTGCATCGGCAACAAGCGATTTCTTCAAAAAAGCCCAAGGAATTCATGTGATGCGTTTAGTGTTCGGTATGGCAAATTACTGCTTCCGCCACATCGTGTTGAATCTTCACAGACCCCTTTCTTTTCGTTTTTGTGTTTGTGTGGTTCTGAAGCGCCCGTGTCGACATATATCTCGGATTACGTATTTCAAGTCCGGTATTTTCATCGTAAGTGCGCTGCTACCTACTCCTTTGCAGCAATAGACCGTTCCGTTCGGATTACCTCGAAAACTAGGCAGCGGCTATTTCCTAGCAGCCGGGAGAACAATTG
>JAZHYW010020048.1:0-62390 GCA_037355805.1 Ixodes ricinus | reverse complement strand
GAAGATTTCGGTTCGGTTCAGTTCCGGTTCGGCTAAAATAACGGTTCTGTTCCGGTTTTCGGTTCGGTTCGGTTCCGGTTCGACACCCTACTCACAATATATCGCTATAATTAGTCCAAAACAGTACAATGATTAAAATAATCCGTATTAGAAACCCATGTTGTTCGATACTGATTACGTCCATGCACAGAAGAATGTCCATTGCATGATCTGCAGCTTTACCAAGTGTTACCAGGTGCAACCAGGTGTGCACTAAACCTCGTTCTGATCTTTAGTTAAATATGTTGTGGCAGTTCAAAGCTTCAATGATGTAATTCACGCAACTTGAAAAGAACAACAACAACATATATGTTCCAGGGTATCTGAGTCATCTAACGTCGTTTGGAGCCTCCAACAACCGATCTCAAAGCTTAGAATCCTATTACCCCCTTGGTGTTTTAATTGTTCTAGCATAGTTCACGGAGCCCGGCCATTTCATCCTGGAAAACTTGGAAAAATGAAATCATACATTCACGCAGTAAACTGAGGCACGCCTTGAGGTTTGTCACAGTAATACATCAATGGCGTTGCAAACTGCTCTCACTGATAACAATTTTGTTGCCAGCAAGCCAAAAGGACAACCCCATGTCTCTAACTTACCGCTGAAATGTCAGTTGTTAGGAATCATAAATGCAGAAATTTTAATACACCTAAGGCCACCAGAAAAAACGATAACATGGCTTAAACATCGATGAAAATCTGACCGCCCGCAAAGCAGCTAGCCCCATCTTACTGAACGACCCAGAAAAACCACTGAAATTAGCGGAAAAAACCTCTAAATTGGCGGTGTTCCCGCTCGGGAAAACCGTCATTCTTTTTTCTCTCCCGACCGCACTGCCCGGGAGTGGAAACGGGGAAAGGTAAGCGCTCACGCTGGAAAAGTGCTCGTTTCGAATTTACACCAGGGTACTCAAACGTTTTGGCCAAGGGGACCGGATTGAGGACCTGTTTGCCCAGTATCGAGGGCTGCGAAATTAGTATAAACGAGGCAATACTAAATAAATAAGCCTAAGAAAAGTTAAAGTGGCGAAGCAGGAGGGTTGGTCCACAACTTATAAGATTAAGAGGTGCAAGCAGTAGACTTAAAGGACAATGAGAGAGACAATAAAAGCTGCTGGTCCTGTTCGCCTCCATTATTGTCCTTGTTTGTTATTAGCATAGCGCCTTTAGTTCTAAGCCTAAATAAGCATTTAAATAGCAAAAAATAAGCGTAAAAAACTTAAGGTTGATAAATGCATATACTTTAATTTTTAAGTGCAATGTTTCACTATTTATGACATTTACAAACATATTTGTGACTCCTTGCTATCTCGCCAAATATACATCAAAGCGCATAGGAACTCTGGCATAGTCACACAGGGGCAGAATACTAATGGAAATGGTCGATGAAAATCGGATCACTATGCACGATATAGATCAGAACACAAAGGAATCTTTTCATAACTACGAGACATGGCTAGGAACTACGAAGTGTAATTATGGGGATGAAAAATGGCACAATAAATATTATGCCATTGAGAACCGCCGTTTTGATGCAGTTTTCTGGGCATGTGCGAATAGTGTATTTTGAGTTCGAAGACATTTGGAGCGAATAATGTATTTTGAGTTCGAAGACATTTGGAGCGATTAGTGTATTTTGGGTTCGAAGACATTTGGAGCGAATAGTGGATTTTTGCCGAATATTCTCGAATCGAATATCGAAAAGTTTTTCCGAGGTTTTAGTATCGAATAGTTGTGGTGAGAAGTGACGAAGACTTGCAAACCATTCCGTCGTAGTTGTATACTGATGTTGCTCATATTCTAGAACTTTTGTTTCTAAAGTCAAGGTGGCTTCGTCAATGGGAGAAAGTATGTCTTTTTAGCCACTACTTTCGGATGAGATGAAAAACTCTCCTCGAGAAAAAATGTATATCATAATTGGGAGTTGTAGGATATTTATACAGCGTGTTGTTGGTCTGCCATTTTAAAGTTGCGACGAGTCACTCGCTGTAGATGAGCAATTTAGCCAGTGCAGTACAACCGCTAGCCTGGGGTCTTTAACGTGCACCGCGCAGTAGTACGCATGACACGACCGCACGCCGGTACGACGCTCATCCAGATCGAAACGGGCAGGGTGGTGCTCGAACCCAAGATCCACCGAGTTCGGCAGCGAGCTCTCGATCCACGCGCGTCGAGCTGGGTGTGCGCTTTAGCCCACTCAACCACCGATTCCCCAAGAGAAAAAAAAAGTAGTTCGCATCTAAAATGTTTTTATCTAAATACACAGTCCGCAGTAAACAAGAAAGCAGACATTGAATTGCTTTTTGATCAGTACGGTGTTCTCTGTGATTATCATAATTTTACTGAGACCTGGTATAACGGAAACTCGGATATCTTCGACTTACCTTCCCATGATACGGATGCCTTAAACCGCACTTCGAAGCGCGGCGGGGGATTCGCCATTTTGATTAAAAAGTATATCGGCTGTGTACTACATAGCGACTATTCTCTAATCACAAAAGATGTAGAAGTGTTGTGCTCACGTAGAAATCAAAATATTGTCGCTTCCTTCTATCGCCCACCTTACGGTAGCATTTAATCCTTTCTTGCATTTCTTTTTGTTTTTCTTTATGTTTGCAAATGAAAATCAATGCAACCTCATTTGTGGGGTTGATGTTAACGTGGATTAGTCTCCTGACAGTGCTTGGAAAAAAGAAAAATGAAAACCTAGTTAGCATGCACGGATGTGTCAACACGATTGTACATATACCACAAGAATTACCTCACAGTCATAAACTATTTTAGATTTGTTTATAACTAATTTCCATACAGATCGAGTAGAACTGTGAAGTTGTAAGTTGTGACCTGGGGGACCATTTTCCCATTTTTTGTGTTAAGCTTAATATATCTCGAAAGCTAATGGAATAACAACCTGCGGCTTTCCAAAATATAGACAAAATAGCCTCGATGCTTTTAGACGGGACATGGCAGCTTTTGTTTGGGATACGGCGCTTACGCAGAAAACTGTTGATGATGCCTAAAACTTATTTTTAGAACAATTTGTCAAGCTTGCATAAACATTTCTTTTCATATAAATTCATAAAAATATTAAAAGACGATTCACAAACCATGGGTAACCTCCAGTTTGATAAGAATAATCCTAAGAAAGACATACTATATAAATGTTTGTTAAGACGCGCGACCCGGATATTCTAAAGGAATTAAAGTCTTATCGAAAGAGCTTGACCAGAGAGCTAAGGAATGTAAAAAAAATCGTTACTATTCTTCCCTCTTTTCGTCGGCAAATCATCACACTGATATGATATGAAAACTACTTGGTTCGATAGTTAAGGAGACTCCTGTAACGAATAACATCAAGGCATTGCAGTATGGAGGTGTAAGTTTAATCGGCCAAACTTTGGGAAATGTGTTTAATGATTATTTGGTAAAGATATCTGGTAGTGCCGATACTAATGACCGTCGAAAATATTCTTGTCAGAGGAACGGCAGATCTATTTTTAGAATCAATTGTTAGTTCAGAAATCACTAATGTGATTTTGCACGTAAAAACAGAGCGGTAGCTGTGATGCTGAGGGAATGCGAATTCGCCCAATTAAGCACGTTGCTGACCTCTCACCCAAGTTTGTTGACACACTTGCAACCAAGTAGGACGGAGAGAGACAAGACCGGTTTTTGAGCCTTTTGAGACAGCAGAGGACCTGCTTCGCAGGAGCGTATCCGGTCCTCCTCCGTCGCAAGAGGCTCAAGAACCGGTCTTGTCTCTCTCGGTGTTACTTGGTTGCAAGCGTGTGAACGGCGCTTTACGGATACAAGCGTGAGCTCTTTGTGTTTGATTGCACTTAAGCTGCAAGAGTACGCGTGATGCGGGAGCACAAGCCAAAGGTGCTAACCTGCGCTTGCAGCTTTTCTGATTATCACCCAAAGTTTCAGATTGGCACTTTCAGCAATGTCGGTTGTTCCGCCATTGTGCAGTGGGTCAGCCGGCGTCCACCTAAGTCTAATATCGTCAAAACAAGAACTAAAGTTGTGGACGTTTGTGTCAGATATGCAAGTGAATTACACTTGGCAGCAAGAAAAAGACAATTGTTTTATTTCTTGCTGACAATTGTTTTTTAACTGAAATAAATCCTAAACGTGTTCACAATGTAAGTTATTGTTTTTACAATATTAGGCTGGGTGGACGTCGTTCATAGCGAAATTTCTTCTTTCTTTTCATATTTCGACCCAGTTTTTGTCATGCTCTCAAACTTTCGCGCTCTATTCCAATTGCTGGCGTCACATTCTCACAGCTTCAGCTTCCCGTGATGCGTAATTTGTTTACACGAGCCAAAAAACATGATTTTCTCAAAAAACATTAAGTAGATGCACTGCACGTTCTCATCTCTTCTGTATGAGTAATTAGATGTAGATAATCCAAATAAGATAGAACTGATTGAAAGGAAAAGAGATTTTTGCTTTCAAACAGTTATAAGGCCGCAAACGCCAGCACGTGTTGCACGTGCAACTAGACTTAAGCAGGCTCCTAGCGGAAGGACTGATAACACTCTGAAGGCGGGAGTTTTCTTGATTCTAGTGTTTTGTATGCTATGCTAGCGCGCGTGGACAGGCGCTTGCATGCGCTACAAGCTAGGCTCGTTAGCACCCTAACCGCTCATTCACACTGGAAGCGGATCCGCGGTCGCAAAGCGGTTGCGAACGCGGTTGTATAAAGAATCAAAGATCCAGTGCAATTGCACGCGCACTTTGTGTCATCGGGTGCGCGTGCAATTGTACTGGATCTGTATACAACCGCGTTCGGAACCGCTTGCGAGCGCGCGGATCCGCTTCCAGCGAATGAGCGGTAAGATCGTGCAGGACGGAACAGAGATACCCTAATATAAAGTTAGAAATAAAAATTAAAAAAAAATACTTGAATACATTGCAAAGACAGCTAAAATACTTATTCCGAAACATACTTATTTTATGAAACATTATTGGAGATGTTTTCATTCCCTGTAGGCCTGGTTGGATGACTATACTTCGTTTCAGCTTCCGTCCGAGCGCAGCCAAAGCTACGTGTGGCTGGAGCCAATCACACGCCGGCAATAGGCCACGCGATCTCGCCTGCACTTTTGTATCACTCCGCTGCGCCGCTGGTTGCCCGCGCCGCCCGCGCTCGCCGAGTATTTCGTCTGCTACGGGTGTATCAACGATATCGTCTGCTACAGGTTTAAAAGTGCCCTTTCACGTTCTGAAACTTAGTCACAGGGGATGTCAGTACGTAGGCTGGCCGCTGGCATCTGTGTCCGAGCTTTCCACCTGTTCGGTATAGTTTCGAGGTGTAAGTACTCGTTGCAATGTTCCCGATGACCCGGCCGTTGATGTTTCCTTGTATTGTTTGGATATACCAGGGCTCGAGGCGCAGTCCTTTCCACCAGCTTCTCGGCGTTCAATGTGATCAACAGGTAAAAGGGTGCCCTGATTTCGCCGCGTATTTGAATTGTATTGTCCCGGACGCTTTGCTTGTTTACAACGCATTCGCGGTACGACGCGGCCGGAGTCTCCTGCCGAATTTGAAAGTAGGCATTCATCACGACCTCTCGCACCTGACGCCCAAACGTGCCTTTGCGAAAGGGCGTTTTGAAGCGACTCGGTGAGGAAATCAGCGATGCACATGATTTGGCGATTACGGGAACGAAATCCCACAGAAAAACCGAGCGCTGCAGCCGTGTTGCCAGCGGATATACATGTTTTCACCAAACCACATGCATTTACATATATTAATAGAAACATAAACTTCAGAGATTTGATTCCTTTAGTTGCAATCATTCTCAGCAGCACACATCTGGAACATTGTGCAGTTTTTACGCACAAAACAGTTATTTTAAAAGAAATTACTTTTGTGAACTACTTTGTGGTGCGTAGGAATGCTCTTCTCGAAGTTGCGAACCGTCCCTCAGCCTTTGGCTGCGCTCGGACGGAAGCTGAAACGAAGCATAGTGTATATGAAAAAAAAAAGCAGGATGTATATTGCTTTAAGCAATTACAGGATATTTTCTTAACCAACAAAAAAGTGCTTACTGAAAGATGCAAATTGAATGTTTACAACTTATTGTTTTGTGGATTGGCAAGAAAACAAAGCGACCCTACAATAGGTTGAAACTACCTTTCTACCCAAGCTGAAGCGTAGGTTTCTTCTTTTTTTTGTTGAATGCGAAAACAATAATTGTTTAATGGAGGAAACCGGCGTTATCATCTTTTGGAGCCGCGCCAAACGGACACCTAAATTTCCTTGTCCCAATCGAACGAAGCCTGTCATTTGTAGCAGCGATTTGATAGATAGGCTCCCATTGACTGACGCGCGTCATAGTTTCAAGGAACGAGGCTCCCAATGGCTGGCACACGCCCTAGTTTCAAGGAACGCCACCCCATGGCGCTGCGGGCCCCGCGCCGGTGAAAGGAGCACGGTGGCGCGCGTTCGGCCGCCTCTGCTCCTCTTGACGCCGACGCGGACATGGCGGCGCCTCAAGTATCGACATCGTCGGCGGCCGCAACCTCGGCAGTAGCGAAATCCACCATCGTTGTCAAGTCTCCGAATACACGGCGGGCGAAACGAGCAGCGGAGCAACAGCCAGTGACAAACGCGCCAAGTGTGCATCCACTATTGGCCCTCTCCTTCCTCCCCCTATCCTATTCATTCACAACGCTCAAGAAGAGCGGAGCAACGCGCTAGGAGACAGAACAAAGCCTTTTTGAAGCATGAGGCGCAAACGGATCGCGAGTCAAAGCGTCTCGGCACCAAGAGGACGAGGCCCTCCGACAACGCAAGGCGGAGGCAATACGTCGCAGGCGGCATTCTTTCGCATTCAAAACTCATAAGAAATGCTTAGGTGTCCTCGAATTTTTTACCTTTCAAATTTTTAGAAAAAAATTACATGAACCTCTAAATCAGTTTCGTGCCTTCATAAATAACCTCGAGAGTTCAGTGTACTCTTGTCCGTTATGAACACCTCTTTCAACATTCATATTACTATGACACGGTGGAATGAACCGGTGCTATCTTATATGCCTGAAAAATTCAACCCCCCCCCCCCCCCTTCCTGCCCGTTTCGATCTGGATGGGATTCGTACCGGCGTGCGGTCGTGTATCACTACTGCGTGATGCACGGTATAGGACCCCAGGCTAGTGGTTGTACTGCACTGGCTAAATGTTTCGTGTACAGCTGAGACACCAGACCCCTGTTGAGGCTGAATAACTTCCGGCTGTATAAAAGATACGCGCAACATTATTATTAGGTCGACCCAAACTAGTAAAAGCTTGTTTAAGAGTCCCACCCAAAGGGACGGAACTTTCCCGAAATTATACGGGTAGAAACTCAGGGACAGGAGGGAGACGGCAGAGCGCAGAGCTCTGACTGGAATTCGTAGTGGGTAGACGCAAAGCCTGTGTCTCTTTGCAGTGTTCGAACGTATTATGACGCCAAACGCCGGAATCCAGCGTTCGGCGTTTGCTTTTTAAACTTTGAGTATACCACTCTCAAGAAAAAAAGGGTGTATTATTACACCCGTTTGTCCCATATAATACACCCCAAAACTTCAATTCGACGTACAGCGCCCTACAGTCGAACAGACGGCCCGAAAGTTTTACGAGGGGCTTGATAGTCGTGTGGCACAAGTCATTAAAATAGCTAATGTACGTTTTACTGACTACAAAAAAACATAATCGGGGTTTTCTTGGCCCTACTATAAAAACTCGGTGTTTTTTTGTGTGGTCTTTGATACGTACTTTAGCTTTCCAAAAAAGTTATATCGCACCGTTATCAAGCCCCTCGTAAAATTTGGGGCCGTCTGTTCGACTATAGGGCTCTGTACGTCGAAATGAAGTTTTGGGGTGTATTATATCGGACAAAGGGAGTAACGATACACCCTTTACACACCTTTTTCTAGAGAGTGAAGAGACGAAGGCTGTGCATCTGCACATCATTAAAGGGGTGACGCAACAATTTTTGTACTTTGCGCAAATAGCGCTTAAAACGTATCCCTGACGTCGATGACCTATGAAACACGCGTTCGTTTTTCACCCCACGCAATAGAAGTCCCAGAAACAAATTAAAGAAAAACGAGCAGCGTTCAAGCCCTCAACTCGCAGCCAGAACAAGCGGCCACGTGACCTGGAATGGATTATATGCCGCCAATGTTGATCATAGCCACGCGCTGGGGTTGGCAAAGCACAGGACACGCGCTGAGTTCCAGACATTGTTATGGCTCGGCTATAGTCGTCGTTGAAGCGATTGGACACGGGCCACTACCCGAATGCTTCTCGAGCTAGTAATTATCACGAGCCCAAATCGAGCGCCCACGCAATGCTCGGGTCCAATCTATGAACCGCATTCAAATATCGTCACATGGGTGTACTGCGATCCCCACGTTACGTCATCAAATTTTGCAAAAGAGAGATTGAATGAAAATGATCGCCTTTGTCCTTGAAATTACACCTCAACAAAGGAGTTTCTTGGCCAGTGGCGTTGCGTGCGAGTATCCTTGAGTCCCACCAGTGCCAGTAAGCTTGTGTAAAGTGAAAAAATGAAAGCCGTTTACAACTCCCTGTAACGCCGAACTAGAGCGCAGCTCTTGAGGAGGAGGAGGGAAGGGCACTAAGGCGAGGGTATACCTCTCCTCACCTCCTCATCCTACCTGATACTCCTCCTCCTCTCCTCCTCTCCCCTCCCTCCTCTTCTCCTCCTCATCCCTCATCTTCCCTTCTCTTACCCCTCCCTCTCATCCTCCCCCTCCTCCTTCCTTCTCCCCCTCCTTCTCCCTCTCGTCCTCCTCTACCCTCCTCCCTCCCGTCCTCCTCTCCTCCTTCTCCCGTCCTCCTCTCCCTCTCCTCCTCCGCGCGGTGCATTATGGGATATTTCCCATGATGCACCGCGCGGTTACGCCGACGGCGACGCCGACGCCAACGGCGACGCCGACGGCAACGCCGCTCAAGCCGGAAACGGGCGCCTAAGAGCTGCGCTCTAAAACATTCCAACTGGAATATCGTTGCACAGCTCCTTTATTTCGAGTCAGAGTCCGGTGTTCAGACGTCTCCTCGAGCTGCCATCATCTAATCTTCCTCCCTGTTTCTACAAGCAGATTTTTTAGGTGCGTGGTTTGCATACATATGCCCCAAATTTAACTTTTCACACACACAAAAAATATTCCGTAGCAAATGTTTGGGCAATAGTGTTGCACGTGAAACGAGAGGTTTGAGTCTGATTCCTCTGAGATTGACGTCATACGCTCTCGGCGCTCTTCGTCGGTTAGTTTGGCGACTGGCTTAAGGCGTGGGATGTAGGTACACTCGATAGCGATTTCTGGGATGGAGATACCCCAGGTGACCCGGGTTTTAAACCCTGTCGCTCCTCCAGAACCTTAATGAGCCAATCAGTTTCAAGTTGGAGGAGTGACGTCATCGCCTGGCTCAGCCAGTCAGCATCGAGTCAACGGGCGCTTCACTTTTCGGCTTCGCAAAATTTCGAGACCCCACTGACAAAGAAAATAAAGCACGTTTCATGTGAAAAAAAAAAAGTAGCGCGATATTTACTTTTCGAGACTCTTTTTGTGTGAAGAGCGATTCCTGAAATCGCTTCTGTTTTGGTACGTTGTCCCGAAATGGAAGCAGCGAATACAAGCGCGATACTTCTATCAAGATTAATTGGGGGCTAGTTGGTTGAACATCTAGACGGTGGTATAAAAAGCGCAAAGGACTTACTCCTTTAGGCTTTTTAAACTACCGTCTAAGCGATAATTCAAACGAGTCTTCCAATGTAAATAATAATTTTTTCTTTTAAAGGCGTGTTTAGGTTGCTGTGTGTAAGTTATGCTTTCGGGCTTTCCTAAATCGACATAATTGACGTCGACTTCCTAGCGCTTCGCATTCTGATACAGCAAGACGACGGCACTCAGCACGAAAGCTGTTCGATTAGTTACGACAGAATTGCTGTCGTATAAGAAACCAGTAGTTGATATTACGCTGGCAATATCATTATTGAAAATATAAATAAAAAACAATTACAGTGAAGTATGACGAAAGCCTCTCAAAAGTATTTCCTGTAACAGTGCATATTCCGTTTTTTGTTATTTTTCTTGACAATGATACCCAAATTTTAAGAATGAGTTTACATTTTTATGAATCTATGAACCTTAAGTGCGATCCACATACGTTATTCTTGATGTAAAGACAACTTTTAATATTCGTTTCGAGAATATCTGAAGAGGCACGTAGCCAGAACGTTTCTTCGGGGGAGGAGGGGGTAGCAGCTGGTGAGTTAATTAATTTTAGTGGATGAGCACTCTGCCAGCCCCAATGTGAACAGGGTGTTGTGCATGCTTACCATGCGCAGTATTTACTACGCATGTCAGCACAATTTCGAATAACATATTGGCTAACCACCCACGCATTTCTTTCTAGACAAGCATGTCACATGAACGAGCAAAGCAAGATAAAGAGAACTTACTGCGTGTTACTTGACTATTCTTGTTAGTATTTATTTTATTTATTTATTAATTGGCCCTGCGATTGAATTGTTTTGTACACTAGGTAAATTTGTGTCTCTGGAAATGTTTTTTCTTTATCAGATGTGCATGTTAACAAAAATATTATCCAGAAAAAGAAAAAGCGGTCAACTCAAACTTGGCTTGGCTGGTTATTTTATTTTTTGTCTATGATTAAAAAAATGAAAGATGTTTAGAAATCACTAACGCGAACCTAGAGCGCAGCTCTTGAGGAGGAGGAGGGGAGGGGTATGTACAGGAGGGTATGCCTCCACCTCCGTACCCTCTCCTCCTCCTCCTCCTGCTCTTCCTCCTCCTCCCATCTGCCTCCTCCTCCTGCGTATCCTCCCATCCTCCTTCTCCATACCCTCCTTTCCTCCCCTTTATAGCCTCCCTTCCTCTCCACAGTTTCCTCGCTAAATCTTAGCTGAAAAATTGACGCCACGTGACCTCAACAACGATTCAATTCCTCGCTAAATTTAGCGGGGAATTGAATCGCTGTTGAGGTCACGTGACGTAATTTTTCCCGCTAAATCAAGCGGAGGAACTGAATTTGTTCTTAGGTGATGTGACACCATGTCATGTGACGACATTTTCCCCGTTAAATTTAGCGGGGAATTAAATTGGTGTTGAGGTCACGTGACGTCAATTTCGCCCATAAGTTTAGCGCGGTTACGCCGACGACGCGAAACCCGGAAACGGCCGCGCCTAAGAACTGCGCTCTTAAACGTTAACTCAGGCTTAGCGTAAACACAGACCAACAAAATACTTTGAGTGATTCAAGGGAGGCGCTGTGCTCTTTAAATCGACCGCAAAATTCGGTTTCTTAACCTATCTCGCTACGACTTTGTGCAGCGTTGCCCACAGATGGCGCATTTTTTTTTTTGGTAAATCTGCAAAGAGCCGAATTTATTTAAGGAAAAAGTAAAAGAGAAAGGCTTAGCTCCTATGGAAACGCAGCGACACCACCGGTCTTTAAACAACATGGCGCCGTCTGCACGGGAGACAAGAAATGGCACAACGAACGCCGCCAACGCAGAGGCTCTTCGCCAACGAACGAGCATACGGCGCCGAGGCCACGCGTCTTTAGCAGATGATCGATCTTTTCGACATAAAAGCGGCGCGCGTTCCGCAGGCGGCGACAGTCGGTAACAAGGAACTGCAGCTCCTCATGTGCTAAAGACGCCGGCTCTCGGCGTCGTATGCTCGTTCGTTGGCGGCAGTTGGCGTCGCTACCGCTTGCGCCATCTCTTGTCTCCCGTGCGAAACGGCGCCGTGTTGTTTGATGACCGGTGGCGTCGCTGCGTTTCCATAGCAGCTAAGCTCTTTCTTTCTTTTTTACTTTTTCCTCAGGTAAACTCGCTCTTTACAAATTTTACAAAAAAAAAAAAAAAAGCACCATCTGTGGGCAACGCTGCACAAAATCGTAGCCCGATAGGTTAAGAACCGAATTTTGCGGTCGATTTCAAGAGTCTGGCCTCCCTTGAATCACCCTGTAGAGAAGTTTCGCCACCTCTACAGCTGTCATCTTCCATCGCGAGACAGTTCTAGAGCGCAGTCTTGCGGCCGTTCGCGGCGTCGCGGCGTCGCCGTCGGCGTCGGCGTAAGCGCGCCAAATTTAGTGGGAAAATTGGCGCCACGTAAGCTCAACACCAATTCAGTTTCCCCGCTAAATTTAGCGGGGAAAAATAACGTCACATGACTTGGTGTCACGTCACCTATTAACATATTTAGTTTCTCCGCTAGATTTAGAGGGGAAATTGACGTCACGTGGAGGAGGAGGAGGAAAGAACAGAAATGAATGCCGAGATAAGGTATGACAGGGTACCCCGAAATTTTAAAAATGTCGAAGATGGTGCTTTCTTTTATTTGCATCGAGATTTTTCGTTGTTTGATTTTGTCCCACATTTCCCTAAATAAATCACGACTACCGTATCGTTGAGATATCTAATATATATATTAAATAATATCCATATATAGGTAGAAAACTCAATGAAAAGAATATGATGGTGATTAAATTATTTCATAAGATACAGCCCTCCGAATTTTGCCATTAGTCATTCGAGAAGGCATGCTTGGAAATTTCTAGAAATAAATATATTACCATATATTATAAGAAAGTTGTATACATAGTTTGTTTCTAATAAAGTATTAGAATTCGCCTAATTTCATCGGTCTAGTTATCCACTTTCAAACGTAACCCTCTATCTATGGGCGTTAATGCAACTGCCCACTTCTTCATGCGTTACGACTTTTCCTCTCCACAAATATTCTTTCTTGTCAGAAATAAGTGTGGATTCGTTTATACCAGACACTAAACAATGCCATATAAAAACATCAGTTGATTTAACAATGTTGACGAGCCACTCTTTGGTCGACCTTATATGAAATCACCCTCCTACTCTATCATATTTATACAAATGATCTTCCCGTTCATACCTTCCTTGATTTGACTTTTGCTGATGACTGCGTCTTATGCAGGGAAATAGCAACTCTAAATGTCAACTTGCAAGATGCAAGTTTATGTCAAAACGACATAAACTCATCTTTTAATGGTGCAGTAGGTGGAAAAATCGTATTAACATCAAGAATACCGAATTTATGACTGTAGCAATGACTAAAATCACAATGCGTCGAAATTACACAATAAACGGTGCCCCCTCGAAACAAAGTTAAGAAATATAAATATCTGGCTGTTGGTTTCTCGGATAACCTAAGCATGGCATGAACACATTGATTACATTGTAAATAAGGCGAGTCGGTCATTGGACGAAAATTGTTTTAGCAGCTACCAAGACTCGTCTTCTAGCTTTCAAATCATTCGTCAGGTCTCATCTTGAGTATGCGGGTATCATATGGGCTCCTTATCAGGATTATGTGATTAATAAAATAGGAAGAATTCAAAACGAGGGAGCACTTTCTTTATATTTAAGGCTGCGGTCCCACGGCGGCCATCTTGAACAAGGCGTTAGTTCAACCAATAGATGGCGACACGCACCCGTGGGTGCAGAGCCGTTTATACTGAGAGAGTTTGGCAAATGGGCGGAGCTTATTGCCCGCTAGAACCAGCGGATTTCGCGATAACACAAAAATGGCGTCACTTCTTTGTCTTCTTTATTGCTGAGAAATCGCATTAAGTTCCTATGAGTCAGAGCCCCAGAATGGCGGACGGAAGTAGTCATCCCCCGGTTGTCAGACTACGCTGCTGTGGTTGCCAGGCTGTCAAAATCTCCTTAAGAAGGCCAAACTCTCTCAGTATAAATGGCTCTGGTGGGGTGGCCGAAACATTGGTTCACGGTGGGATGGCTCGAGCACCATCACGTTCCCCTCGTGGCCTTGCTCGCGCCGCTGCCAGCTGTGCTCAGCTGGCTCAATAGCGTGGCCCAGCAAACGAATGTATGCGAGAATTTCAGGCTTTGTATAAATTGTTCTCTAATATAGGGAGATGCGGTTCAGCGGTTGTCACGGGCTTTCGCAATAAATCTTACCAAGAAGGAATCAATTGTTGATTGACGTGTCAATACTCTTTCAATGAAAACTTCTGCAGGGATGCACGCTCAGTAGACTCAATCTTCCAAGACATCAGTGGAAGCGGACGTCAAGTAAACTGCTTCGCAATTTACGGTACTTACCTCACCATTATAATGACGACCGAAAAGTGACATAACGAAGTATTGTGTTTCATGGGATCCGGAAGATTTTGTAAAGGTTGTTACATTATAGTTCCCAGAAAACAAACGCCGTTGCAATATTTTCGAAAGTACCGATATAATGTTGTAAGTACAGCTTCGGAGGAGTATGATGAAAACCATCAGAATAAATAGGAAGACGTTTATTTGCAATGAACACGCTATGAATGAACGGCGTTTAGCGACGGCAAGTTATGAGCGTATGGGAATTTATAAGTTCACGTGATTGCTAACTATGGACATGCGGACAATGACGACCTGTTTTGTCGGGAGATGGAGTAGCGGTGATGACCTGATATCGGACGAATCGTGGCAGACGAACAAGCAAGTTTCTTCTCAGCGAATGGTAAGCGTCCAGGGTCAAGCACAGCACGTGGCTACCGACGTTGTCGACGTTTCGAACACTTACCACTTTCGACAAAAGTGCTGGCACATCAGCTAACTTTGTGGAAAGAGTCGAAGGCTTCCTCGAGTCCAGCGCCATCATGAACTGTAACTGAAAACGATCCACTCTTCACTCTGTGGGTGGCGAAACGTATCCGCATCTGCGGAGTCATGGTCGATGCGTACTCTAAGTGGTTGGAAGTTTACACGATGCCTGCCACGACGTAAAAACGCGTCATAGACGTTCTACGCTCTCTTTTCCCTACTTTTGCCCTATCAAAAATACTTTTCTCTGATAACGCGCCAAATCTTGCTTCAAATAAAATAAACAAGCCCCCCCCCCCCCCCAAAAAAAAAAATGGCATCAGGCATCACATTAGTGCACCATACCATCCTGCAACTAACGGGCAAGCAGAACAGTGGGTGTGCGAAACGAAAAAAGCCCTCTTAATTGAAGCTTACGGAAGAAGCAGTTCAGTGAAGAATCGCCAGGTTCTTGTTCCAGCAGCACGCGACGGTTTCATTTTACACGGTAAAAACACCCGCCGAAACAATATGTTCGGCGGACGAAGAGCCACACCGCTCGATCTCATATGATACTATGGCCATGAATGAAGATCGAGAGACTCCCAGATCGGGAGTAATGGCAGATTATTCGGTCGGACAACTTGTGTACGTGAGGAATTTCAGCGGAAGTCGGGCCTTCCATGTAAAACTTGAGTAAAAAAGGCTCTATGTTGGTTGACAAGAAGGTGTCATCCCTCTGAAGACGTTGGATATCAATGCCCTTGAGTGTAAATATAACGAAATCACAAAACTCTCTTTGTGTATTGTGTAACTGCCCTTGTATTTGGTAGTAGAGGCTATGGTGGTGATTTGGACCTTTCACACCAGGCTCCTATTTCTTATTTTTCGCCTCATACTCCTTTGCGGTTTCAGTAGTCTTCAAGAATCTTTTGGAACGGGGACAATTTACGTCAATGAGGCCATTTGTTCCAAGTAGTCAATCAGGGAATGCTGCTAGAAATCCGTCCTTTATATTAACGAATAAGCCGCACTTCTGCACATTGCAGTTTTCCTGTTCCACGTACAGTTGTAAAGCAGCATCCTCATTGATTCTACCATATTCTGTTGCGGGTGAAGAAAGGTCTTTGGGTACACGATACTTGAAACAAGTCTGGCACTGTACGTTGTGGTTCGACACCCACTAATATCGTCGTCCTTATAGAGCCTGATAATTTAATCATTACTTCGTCACCTCATATTGCTCTTCATCAACAGTAAGTACAATAGGCTACCGCCATATTACAATTCAAGAATTGAAAAATTGAGTCGTTCAGTCCTTCAATATGTTTATTAATTATATAATGTTATTACGTTACATTACCTCGAGACGATCGACGTCCATCGTCGATCTTCAAATACTTATATAAGGGGGGGGGGCGATCGGTGGCCGAGTGCATGTCTAGCGCACACCAGCTCGGAACACGTGGAGCGAAAGCTCGCGCTGCAGAACCCACCCCGCCCCTGCCCGTTTCGATGTGGAAGAGCATCATACCGGCGTATGGTCGTGTATCACTACTGCGTGGTGCACGTTAAAGACCCCAGGTTTGCGGTTGTACCGCACTGGCTAAATTGCTCATGTACACCTGAGACACCAGACGCCCACTAAGGCAGACTAACTTCCGGCTGTATAAACATACACACAACAATTTGCAATTAGACGCACAATCACAAAGAACACAGCGTGTCACCTCTTTTTTTTTTACCGTCTTTTTTTTAACCAGCGCAAGCTCGCGCGTTCTCTCTTTTGAGACGGTTAGAACTAACGTTGATTAGAAACAGTCGCACATAAAACCCGCGTTTCTCCTACCCGGCCGCTTCCTCCTCTCATTGTGTGTAGGTGGTTAAAACTAAATAAGCTATAATAATGGTGTATTATTCATATTTAGTTTCAGTTTCAGTCAGGGGAAAGGAGGTTCGCGGGAAGTAGGGCCAATAAATGAGCTGCGCTTAGAGTATCGGCACTCTCTTTTTCGACAGTGTTGTGGACGCCGCCATTTTGGTGCTTGTGCAGAGCCAACGGTAGAGCAGGCGCAACTGCCGATCGTCATGATTCAAAATTGCGACTTCCTCAGCATTAGATTCGGTGTTAGGAAGCTCATGTAATATTGCTTTGCTTTGTCGCAAACTGTTTAATGTGGAGGACGGAAAAGCGTTTCTTGTGATTTCAGATACAGCTTCAAATAACTGGACACCATGATTTTAAGCCACAATATGGCCAAGTGTCGCTACTCTGAAGCGTAGCTTATTTAATGACACTATTCATGCCCTTGTTCAAGAAGCTTGTAATACCTGGAGGGTCCATGACGTGAGCCCTGTGGATTCCACAAGCCACTACCTTTTGACACCTGCCTCTTCCTCATTGTTCCCGCTAGTGCCAGTAAATTAGCTATGCTTCAGAGTAACGACACTTGGCCATATTGTGGCTTACAATCATGGTTGCCAGTTATCCGAAGCATTATCTAAAATCACAGGAAACGCTTTTCCGTCCTCCACGAATGTTTAAACAACCCGCGACAGAGCCTAGCAATATTGTATCAGCTTCCTAGCACCGCATCTAATGCAGAGGATGTTGCACTTTTGGATCATGACGATCGGCAGTTGTGTTTGCTCTGCGCAAGACCCAAAATGGCGGCGCCCAAAACAATTTTGGGGAACGGAGTGCCGATACTTTAAACGCAGCTAATTTAGTGACTCTAGGCATGAAGTGAACTCGGGTGTATTCTTTCCCTCTTCGTCTTTATCGTTTATTGATTTCAATTATATCGAATAATGAACACTTTATATCACGCTACGCTTGTGTAATTATTTCTCTTAGATTTATTAACCTGACCCAGTACTTAAACCGTTCATTTATCGATAGTAAATCTTCAAATATATTTTCTAAATGTGAAGGTGAAACGACACGGAGATTGATGATGATACAGACGCCAACGCCGCCCTCGAAAATTGTTTGAACTTGGAAATCAGCAGTTTTGTCTGCCATCCGCCAGGTAGCACAACAAAACACCCAAACAGTTTTTAATTGTTTTTAAAATTAGCTAAGCTCTACAACTATCAAGAAACCAAAGCAAGATCATTGGGAAAATCTAATACATCGCAATGTATATCTATTCCATAGAATAAATGTTATTAGATGCCAATAAATCTGTTTGATGTCCAAAAAAGATGTGCGTCAAAAACAGGTAAGTTTGAAGGGCTCCCGGAGCGTTATGACTTTGAAAATAAAAAAAGCCACCGTCCACCTCTTGGGCAACTATTGTAGTTCTAAATGTTCTAAACGATTTTACCATGGTTTAATTATTTACTCAGCGGCATTTGAATTACGATGACTTGAAGCACAAAAAAGTGCTACGTTTGATATAGAATATCTAAACGAAAAAATATTACACAACATTAATTTTTTTTCTGCATATTACCAAATATAATCACTACATCTGTAGCTAATTTCATTGCCCTAGCGCTTGCCATTAAAAGTATATTTGTGCTGAAAAATGTCAATTTTAGGGCAATATTTGGAGAGCTGTAAAAAACAAAGTAGTGCAAATACCAAAAAAGTATACCGTTACATTCTGCTCCGACATCATCTTAACAAAACTGCTCTATTGGAACCGTGTTATCTTTAATGAATCGTTCGTAAAACATGAACCAGCGGAGCAAGTGAGGGTCCGCGCCATCATATTCACAACGCTACAAATGCGCATGAACAGTATAAACCAATACATACATAATATCAAATGAAAGAGGATTGCATTGCCTTTCGAATGACATCAATCCCACAAAACAGTGCTTAAAAGGAGATGAGTAATGACCTACCAAAAAGTACCTAAACTGCCACATTCAGTGGGGACCGTGGCCTTAAGGCTATTCACCTCTATGAGCGCGTTAGCGGCCCTTAAATCATAGAGCGAATTTGCATTGATTGAACGCCAGACGTAAGGCTTCCCGTCTTGGGTTCATTCGCAGCATTTATTAATGCGAATAGCATCTTTGGATACTTCACGCACTTTTCGTCTATGTATCTATCTGGCTATCTAACCTCTTACGCCGCGGGTCGATAAATAAATAAAAAAGACCGGCGCCGGCTGGGATTCGAACCGCTGACTCTTTGATCAGCAGGCAGACGCGCTAACCACAGAGCTATGAAGGCAGTCATTCAACGCACTCTAAACACTTGTTTATATCTTTTACCATCGCGCGCTCCCATGCACGAGGGCTCATTCCGCTCTCGTGAGGCTGAGCACGGCCGCTAGCTCACCCTCTCCCGCGCTCGGGAGAGGGTGATGCAGCGGCCGTGCTCAGCCTCACGAGAGCGGAATGAGCCCTCGTGCATGGAACGCGCGCGCACCGGTAGCTGTGACAGCGCTGTAAAGCGCGTCCTATGAGCAAAGATATAAACAACCGTTTAGAGTACCGTTGGTTGAGACTAGCTGAGACGCCAGAAAGTCTGGTCGGTACCATTTTGAGTGTTTGTGCGTATGGCGCGTGCTTTGCTCGCCTTCCTAAGTGACACAAACGCACGTGCTGGGCTGCGGAGATCGTGCTCAGGGCTGTGAAAGTGTCAACAAATTTAGAATCGCCTCAAGAGTGGGCTGGCGTATCTAGAGTGTGCCGGCCACCTGACGAACGCGCATAACTCCGCACCGTTTGATGCTATTCGCATTAACGTAGATAATCATTCCCAAAGGATGGGTTCTGCTGATTTTTATTTTAATGTTCCAATCAAGGAGAGGTGATTACTTACCCCTTATCGGATTTTTTCTGAACACCACCATCCTGATAAGCTTCGCTGAGAAAAATGTCGTACCAACCAGTTTCTCAAGTCTCGTTTCAGCTTGCCATTACCAAGTGACAGTGAAACTTCCTGCCCCAAAATCAATGTTGTAAGCGCTAAAAAAAAAAGCAACGATATACTTTATTTCCTTTTCTGCGAATTAAAATAATGCTTTACCAACCAACGTTACCTCAAAATAAAAGGAACGTGTTACCGATAAAAAGTAACCCAGATTAGTTTTGGGTTACTTTTTAATTATGAAATAAGACTTTTTACTCTTTTGACCTCACATCTATGCATAAGCGCCATATTTCAAGAAACATTACGTTCATTAATAAACTAAACATTATTCATTACCTTTTGACGGTTCCACCTAAACACCCAGGAGAAAGAAACGTGTTGTGTTCCTGACTGCTCTCGTGTGCGCGCCGGGTACGTATCAGCGGAGTCTGAGAACGTAACTATACCCACCGGGAAGGCTTCCAGAGAGCGCCACCATTGGTTGATCATCAGCGCCACCGTGGCCAAATGAGGCAACACTGGGACGGTTTAAATCGGCAGTGTCGTAGCTCTAGCCTCGCGATATTACGTACTTACCAACTCCGAGCGTTGTGTTGTCGCTCACCACACTACCGACTGTCTTGAAAATTGTATCAAACATTTAATATATTAGTATGTTTGCCTGTGTGGCTGTGTGATTCTAGCATTAGGTAGTTTTAGTAAGTGCCTTTCTCGGACGGTTGAGACAAAGCAAAACGGGAATTAGCAGGAACAAAATGTAACGTCCTGATTTTACGGCCAAATTTAGATGAATGCAAGTAGACAAGGGTAGTTTTCTACATTTTGCACGTTGTTTGCGCGCGCCTCAAAATTATGAAAGCGAAGACTTCGTCAAGCTTCCCTCTTCAACAAAAGCGGAAATAAAGGCGCCGCTTCCCTTCCTCTGCGCCCTCACCGTCACCTACCCATGTTTTCCAAGTGAACTTTTCCCATGCATAGCTGACCTCATATCTAGGATCAGCTTGCTTCCCGTCCCCTGCTTCGTCGTGTTGAAGACGATTCTGGTGTCCGAGGAATGTGTTTTTCGTGCAAGCTGGCAGTAGTTTCGGATGCTACCGTACGCAGTTGCTCGTCGCAAGCTGACGCTCGTTCTTGTTGATTGAATGCGCTTCTCTTTTTTACATAGAACACAAATAAACGTCGCATGAATAACCTTTTTCTCGTGGGGTACATAAATCTTTTTTAGACTGTTTTCTCGCAGCGGGGAATAAGTTAGAACCTCATAGACAAGGGTCAAAATAGAGCAACCAACTTCGGTAGCTACGCGGACACTCTTAAGGCGCAAACGACAGTCCGCTTTGCCAACGGCGAAGCGGAGAAAATGCTCACTCCGGTAACGCTCATAAGGTCCACAAAACGTCGTTGAATCAAGATGTGTCCGCGGAGCAGGGAGCGGTGAGAATGTCAAAGGACTTATATGACTCTGGATAGTCATCGCATTGAATCCAAAGACAATGCCGAGCGTCGAGCGCATTAATTCCAAATATTGAGTCAAATAGCCCATATAGATATACATCTCAAGTGAGGCAATGGGAACGGAATGTCTATTTTACACGTTTTAGAGCATTTATTAATATCTGACGGCTTTGTATTTCCCACGGCCTGTTAAGCTTTCGAGGTTGCGACAGTCCGGCACGCAACAGTGCCCATAGCTTCGACGTTTTCTACTTCTGCGACATCTGATAGCAATGTTAAGAATAAACGACCAACAACGCACAAATCAACACCTTCAAAGTGATGCGTGAACAGCCCCACGAGCAAGCAGGCTGGCTGGCCACCGTGTGGCTGGCAAAAGGCCTTTCTGTTGCAAATATTTTGAGCTAGATGGCGCAACGTGTCACACCAAACTTGATTGCCCTGGCGCTATAGTGTAAAGTGGAGCAAAATGAGACAAACAATTTTCATTTCAATAGTAATTTATATTTTTGCGTTAATAATAATAAAAAAAACACAACCTGGAGATATTCTTAGATGTCTTGACTCTGCTCAGTAAACATTGCTTAACTAAAGCGAACAAAGCATCAAACAAAACTACAATATCTTGAAGTCACACAATGTCTAATTTTTTTCCTCCGCAAAATGAGACAACGTGGTGGGGTACAATTTAGACACGCTTAAAAAAAAACCTGATATGCGTTCCCTTTTTGCAATAAAAACACTCGAAACACACTGTGTGATCTTCAGTGCACTGTTCATGAGCCCACTCCTTGCATCCATGCACTCGACCCATACTGAATGCGGGGCTGCTTGGCTGCAAAGTTCATTACAAACCAGGCACTGCCAATCTCTTGTGGCATGCATGGCACGGTCTGCAGGACACCCGGACATTAATAATGTTTCTTCTCGGTTTCGCGTTTTTGTTGTTTATTTGGGGGGGGGGGGGGCGGTGGGGGGGAAGGGAGCGTGGAACGCCGGACTTAGAATGCGGTTGCCAACATCAACCTTGCCTTGCGGGGAGGTGACGTTATAACAGTGCTACTGTCCGACCCGCTTGTTCCCTTTTTCTATGCTACGTTAGGTACAGAAGCAATTTTTTGAAACTTGAAACGCTGCAAAAGTACGCGCCTTCTGTAGCCTAGCCGTTTTCTTTTTTGTAGAGCCATTCGTTTTCACATTCCACAGTCGTTTGGCTCGCCTTTGAAGCGCGTCCTGTGGTACGCCAAGAAGTGTGGCGGCATTGCGGAGGGAGTGACGCTGCTGCTTGACACCCTCAAGAGCATTCTTCGTGCGACTTTCGAGCTATGAATCCCTTGTTTTTTTTTTCTTTGATACGTTTGGACCATCCTCGACACCTGGGAAGAAGAATATGGCTCAGGAGCAACCAGGAGACTCGTGCGTTATCGACATGCTCGTCATCCAATGCCAGATTGTCCCGTTTTGACCCGCGCGCATCCCGCTACGTTAATAATTATTTCGATAAAAAAAACACAGATTGCTTAATTTTGGTCTGCATGGAGCTAATACAGCATACCAATAAAATTAAAGCTTACTTTGGCAGAATAGTCGGTGCCAACCAGCAGACTTGGGAAGTAATTCGTTACAAGTAACGGCGTAATCCGTTGCTTTTTGAAGTAATTTCGTAATTGCCACGTTAATTGTTTTTAGAAGTAATTTGTAATGTAATTTCATTACAAAATATTGGTAACGAAGTACTTTAATTACTCGTTACTTTTTAAAAATATGAGCATAATACAGTAACTGGAGCAATACGAGCAGAACATTCAGCAGCATAAAGAAAGCAAGTTCAACAAAATAGAACACATCAGGATGGGGAGAATAGCCGAGACGAAAGCTTGATGTTTTGTATGACCGGTCACTAGAACCACTAGAAAAACGGGCAGGGCATGTACAAATATACGAAAGACAAAGATCAAGTAAGATAACACGGAGTAGGCTCTCCGTCGCCTTCCGTCGTGTTTCTCTTCTCCCGGGCAGGAGAAAGCTCTTCGTGCTTATCTGTTTTTGTCTTTTACAACGTTTCACCCTTTCCAACTTCTTCGACGTCTCCCGCCTCCTGCACAGACATCAAACGCGTGTTCCTACCCACTCGATTCGCGAGTTCACAACTTGCCTAACAGATAATGTAGCCTTGCGCGAGTGGGTCGAATTATTTGTCTTTGACGTGCCCTACTGTATTCTAGCACGCTCTTGAGGAACGACTGAAAAGCGCCTGGCGCCGGCGCGAGGCTAAAGCCTGGTTCAGACAGTTGCGTTTGACTGCGTTTGACTGCGTTGCGGCAGCGAGAAACCAGGACATCCCTGCTGCTTATATCGCGTGCCAAGATGATTCCTTGAATTGGATTCCACGCTTCATACGAAGCACAGATGTGCCGGTGACTCGCTTTCGGTTCTCGACGCACCGCAGTCAAACGCACTCAAACGCAAGTGTCTGAACCGGCCTTAAGAGCATCGTCTTCGGGGGTACGGATGATACTTCTTTTGGTTTACTTGTCTGGGCATGGTGGTCGAGTTCACTCCTTACTTTACAGTCAACTGTCAACATAAAAGGGGAGGGGGGTTAGGCCATCTAAGGAGTGCTGACAGAGAGAGAGAGAGAGGGACGCGTAAAAGTGGTGTGATCCTCTATTGTTTTGTGAGACCGATTCTCTCGCTCTCTATGCCCTCCCCTCCCTCGAGCTTCACGAATTTTGGTATGAATGTGGGAACCGATGAACGATCGATAACCCGTAATCGCCACTTTTTCTCTGAGTGGTCGAGTTTTCGGTCATGGAGTGCACGTCGTCTCCATGGCCATCTCTTAATGAGATGTTCAAAATTCAGTGCATTAAGGAGAACGGAATCCTAGAGTTTCAGTGCATACTTTGCTTGCCAAAAAAAACACACCGATTGTCATCAGCAAGTAGAACAAACTTTAATCTACGGAAACACGTCAAGGTAAGCTCGGACACCTGCATTCTGCATTGGCTAGACATTGTAAGGTTAGAACCAAGTTTTTCTTTTGTTGTGAATAACAGGCGAAACACCGGAGTCAAAAGGGAGCTTTCGCAGATCGCTTCTTTAGCTCCGAATCTCGTAGCGGAGGTAGAAGCTTTTACTTAGCATGCGCACCGCTAGCTTTGTCTGCGAAATTCCAGGGATCATTTCCGGAGGCCGTAAGCTAGCAGGAAGGAGGGTGTGGTTGCAGCTTTCGGTGCCTTGTCAGCTTGCAGGTGAACGGAGTGCACGTACACTCTTTCTCTTAAATACAATATTTTATTTTTATGAGGACTACAATATACGGGTGTATGAGAAACGAAAAGTAGTATTGCAGACCATTTTTGAAAAGTACCAAAATTGTTTCTATTGTTTTCTGGATAAATGTACGGAAAAAGTATCATGAAAGTAATTTGTAACGTAACGAGTAAAGTAATCCGTTATTTTTCAGCGAAAGTAATTTGCAACGGTAACCCATTACATTTGAGGCTCGGTAATTTGTAGTTGTAATCCATTACATTTTTCAAGTAACGAGCACAAGTCTGCCAACCAGAGTGCACATCTCGAAGCGAAACCCGGTCGCGCTCAATTTTGCGCGTTTTCGGCGGGGGATAAACACGTCCACCTCAACTCCACATTTCTTGTCTCCGGAAGGCTTGTGCCCAAAGCTTTTATATTTTACACACGCAAAGTCCGGAGGTCACGACACCTCTCGGTGAAGGTTGAACGTACTGCGATTGCTAGTCTAGGAGATAGATGGCGCTAAATACAAACTGTCGCATTGTGCTCCGCCAAAATGGGACCAACCTAAATGGTACAACTAGGGCCACTGAATAAGCTACGCTTCAGACTAACGGCACTTGGCCATATTTTGCATTAAAGTCATGGTTGCCAGTTATCTGAAGATTTATCTGAAATCACAGGAAACGTTTTTGAGCCCTCCACAAGTGTATAAACAGTTCGCTACAGAGCAAAGCAATATTGTCTGATCTTCCTAACACCGAATCTAATGCTGAAAAAGTCGCACTTTTGAATCATGACGATCGGCAGTTGCGTCTGCTTTGCACAAGCACCAAAATGGCGGCGTCCACAGCAATGTCGGGGAACAGCGTGCCGATACTCTAAGCGCAGCTCATTTAGTGGCTCTAGGTACAACCTTTCGCGAATGTCGGCTAGCAGGAGATTTTAAAACGTTCGTGCTGGTGTCGCACCGGTGGGCGCCTGCATTGTATCCTGCGCACCTCTCTTGTCCTTCATCGTCCTTTTTCCTCTTCTTAGTTTGTAGATTTTCGAGGCGTGCAGAGGCTTCGAAGAATAGACCTATTTCACCAGCCTATTTGACTTCGCCACCGCTGCTGCATTGCATCAAGGAAACTTTAGAGCTGCAGAACCAAGGTATCCTTGGCTCAATCGCCACCCCTGCCCGTTTCGATCTGGATGAGCATCGCACCGGCGTGCGGTTGTGTATCATTACTACGTGATGCATGTTAAAGACCCCCAGGCTAGCGGTTGCACTGCAATGGCTAAATTTCTCATCAGCAGCTGGGTGAGAAGTCGCACGTTGAGGCAGACTAAGTTCTATGCTGTATTAGCGGCGAGATGTTTTGGTGGCGCCCTCCTATGGTTACCTTTCGTGACGTCATTACCTCGCGAACAACAAGTTCGATGGTGTTTGTAAATAGCATGGTGGAAGCTTGAAATCATTGCGTTCTTAAAGCAACACTGCCAACACCGTCAAAATTAAAGTTCTTACATTCCTCTTATTTTCGTCGATGAGAAATCCTTTGCTGACGTCATAGTCAGCATTCGGCCAATCGTGGAAGGCCGACCACAGCGACGCTTTCGATTGCGCACGTCGCCAATAGACATACACACACCTCCAATGTTTTCTGAGGGAACTTTAGTTTTTCTACACGTGCGACCACCTCGCCGGAGCTCCGCGCGTGTAGAGCACGAGACGGCACAATCCCTCACATGCACGGCCGTCTGCCTCATGTGAACTAGTTATAGTGGCGTCACGCATTCGCCAAACGTTTAGTGAGATCGGTCTGTTGCGTGTTGGCAAACTATATGGTCCAACATGGACGCACCTCCACTGTACTCCCCTCCAGTGAGGATGCGAATATTTCCTTAGCACCGTCACGTGAAGCCCCGGGGGAATCCTGTGGGTGATGGGCGACGGCAGGTAGCGGCTTGGCTTAAGGATTCGTGTTGCCGAGTTGCGCTGTCCAGTGTACTGTACATGTCGTCCCGAACGTGTCCTTGTATGTGGTTGTCGCGCGTTCGGGGAGCCGGTGTGCCAGCCATCGAGTGGAGATATCGAGTGTAGGTGGTGGTGTGGTGGGATCGGCGTTGGTGCTGACGGCGTTTCCGGTTGGTGTTTGACACTTGGCGGTGTATTAGTTGGAGTGCTGTCCAGATGAGCATGTTTCACGCGGTCCAATGCAGCAACTTCCTGCCGTCCGCCATTGTCCAATGTTATTGTCTTTCACCCTCTTCGGAGCACCTAGAACGGGCCATCGTAGGGTACTTGTAACTACTTCCGCAGGGCGTCATGTCTCAAGAAATGAGTACCTTTAACGCCCTAAACGCTCCTTTCAAAATACGCTTCGACAAATCGCTTGTTGGTAACAAACGCTACGTTTTTAACAAAGAATCTTAATCTGTAGACGAGCTTTATGCCCTCGAACCAAATTCTTAGGAAACGAAACGAAACGAAACGGGTCTTTCAATTCTTGTCGATTCGAACATCGCGACAAAAACAAGATCCATTCAGTCCTGTTCACTAACATACGAAGCGTCATCCCGAAACGCGACGAACTTCATGGTATCATAGAGGACAGCTCATCGGATATCGTTATCTTAAGGGAAACATGGCTTAATGCCGGTATTTGCGATAGCGAGATTTTTACCTGTCGTGCTCAGTGGAATATTTTTTGTCATGATAGAGATGCGCGAAGAAGGGGTGGTGTGCTTATCGCCATAAAAAAGAGCATTCCCCGCTTTGATGTCAAACCTGACTGTGATGACCTGCTTTCTGCCAACCTGGCTTCCATTTTAGTTGACTATAAAACTCGCCTTCCAAGAGTTGATTTGTCACTATTTGGTGATTTCAATTTCCCCCAGATTGACTGGGCAAGTTTATCATCCGAAGGGTCTCGCGCATTTGGTGATTTTTGTTTATATGTGCCTCTCTCGCTTAGCCTGACGCAGGTTGTAAACGAGCCCACACGCCCGTCTGACATTCTCGATCTCATATTAACTACAACTTCTGACCTTCTAAAGTCAATAAACCTCTCTGAAGGTTCGAGTGACCACAAAATACAGCACGTTATTCTTTCATTACCTGTTGTTTTAAAGAGTCCGATTTTCAAAACTATTCACGACTACAGTAAAGCCAACTATGAGGCAATAAATAACGAATTAGTAACTTATTATGACACCTTCCAATCCGAGTTTTCTCTAAGAACTGTCGAAGACAATTGGAATCTTTTCAAAAATAAAGTTAACTTGGTGCAAAAATATGTGCCCACTAACCAAATTCGCACCGACTCATTTAATTCATGGTATAATAAAACATTAAGGTAATTATGTAACGAGAAAAAAACAACCTACGCTGCTCTCAGAAACTACACGAAAAACCTTTAAGCATAGAAAACAAAACAAAAAATTTCTCAAGATTTACCGAAAAATTTGCGCAATAATCTGACGAAATTTTGGAAGCTTATGTCACCAAAAAACACTCCCAGGACTATAGATATGAACGACCGCAACAAGGAACCAGTCAGAGAGAGTGACTGTCCCGAAGTGTTAAATCACTACTTTTCTTCAATATTTACAACTGAACACCCATTAAATATTCCAACCCTACCTGAAGAGTGTTATGATCTTATGTCACCGGTCACTGTTAACACAACCGGAATAACTAAACTCATTAAAAAACATACTTACGTCATCAGCAGTCCCGGACAACATCTATGTAAAAATTCTTAAAAATACAACTGCTATGTTCAGCAACTTTCTTAATCTCATCTTCAACCAGTCACTCTCCGAAAGCTATCTACCCCTTGATTGGAAGATTGGTAAGATTGTCCCAATCTTCAAACGGAGAATTCGGTCTTTAGCCTCTAACTATCGTCCTATCTCTTTAACCTGCATATCGTCTAAACTTCTAGAGCACATCTTGCATTCACATATCATGACTCACTTGCCCTCAAACAATTTTCTTTTCAGTCATCACCATAACTTCCTCAGTGGTTTCTCTTGCGAGACCCAGCTGTGCGAGTTTGTTGAAGAATTTCACACGAACCTTAAAAGTCATGTACAAACCGACGCCATGTTTTTTACTTCTCAAAAGCCTTCGATCGTGTTTCTCATCAACGTCTTCTCTCCAAGCTATCATCACTGCAATTAGACCCTTTAGTACTTTGCTGGATTAATCATTTTCTCGCATCTCCCGTTCAATTCACAGTCACTAACGATCACGAATCAAGACTAACAAGCGTTACGTCAGGGGTACCACAAGGTTCCGTTCGTGGCCCCATGCTTTTTTTAATCTTCATTAACGATCTTTCGCTTACCATCTCCTCAAATGCAGATTTTTTGCAGATGACTGTGTCATATATAACAATACTTCATCAGTAACAAGAAATTACCAGCTTCAGAACGATCTAGAAAAAAATTGGCCACTGGTGCAGAGAATGGTTGATGCCGCTCAATAAATCCAGGTGCAAATTAATCCAATTCGCCAGAATGCAGTCCCTGTTAGCATATCAGTATACCATAGACAAAGAAGTTACCGAACCCGTTTCTATGTACAAATATCTTGGCATCAAATTAACTACTAACCTTTCTTAGAAAACTCACACTGAAACCCTTTCGGCAGAAGCATCCAAGCGATTTGTCGACACGTTCGACAAATTGCTCATGGAACGTACATTAGACCTAAAGTATTCAGCGACGATTTGGAACCCCCATCAATCATACCTTGTCGATACCTTAGATGCAGTGCAAAACCGGGCGAGTCGTTTCATCTTATCATCATTGATCGTTTCACCAGTGTTTTTACGTTAAAAAATGAACTCGGTCTAACCTCTTTGGACTACCGAAGGAAACTCTCCCGACTCTGCCTCCTCGACAAAATTTATTATCACTGCTCAGACCTCAAGGACCCACTGCTATCCCCATTAGAAAGAATATCATCTCGCCTCAATAACTCCTGTGCTACCGAACGAATTTTCGCGGTAAGACCAATGCTTTTAATGAATCCTTTCTTCCTCTCGCCATTCCTGAATGGAACCACTTGTCATCATCTGTAGTTACCATTACCGACCCTACTGTGTTCCTAAATGCTCTTCAAGCCCATCTTTTGTGAGCGTAATTTTGCTGTTTTAAATTTTGTATAACTTTTACCAGACTTCTTTTTTCTTTCTTTGTATTATTCGCTATTAGCGTGTTTTTCTGTTGTTTTATGGTATTAAACTGCCCTTATGTAATGCCCTAACTGGGCCTTTAAGGTGAATTAAATGAATGAATCAAAGAATATCGCCAATTAATCACTGATATGCATAGACTGGCCGCGGCTTTGGCGAGGTGCTGTGACGCGGTGCTGCTTCATGACCTCTCGGAGTTTGGTGGCGACGCCTGCGGAATCTGGAGAGGTATCGGCTGGGTCTGACGCAAATAATTCGCCTGTAGGTGAAGGGTGGTCATGTAGACCAGCTCGACCATGCTGCAGCCGAAGTCCCTCTTAAGTGACGTGCGGATGCCGAGGAGGACGAGGGGCAGCACCTCTACCCAGTTTTGTCGTTGGTGGGCCTTGAGAGAAGCCTTCAATTGTCCATGAAAGCGCTCCACCATGCCGTCGCTCGCGGGGTGGTATGAGATCGTTCGAACTCTTCGTGACCCCAGGAACTTCATGAGCTCAGAGAAAAGATTGGATTCAAACTGTCGGCCTCGGTCCGTGGTGATGATTGACGGCGAGCCGAGCCTTGAAATTCATTGCGCCATGAGCGCACGTGCCACGGTCTCCGTGGTGATGTCAGGAAGCGGAATCGCTACGGGCCAGCGTGTAAAACGGTCCATTCTGGTCAATCATGTTGTATTACACCTGAGACTGCGGTGGAAGAAATTGGAAGAACTTTCAGTAGAAGGAACAGACACAGAGAACGTCTCAAACTCAGCTAACCGATTTATTTCTCAAACAGCCTTTAAGTACCCGCGGAACTTTTTTCCCAACCACACTCTACAGATAAACTCCTTTGTTGCAGACATTTCGAACCGGATGGAACACGCACAAACGATACAAAACAACCCCACTTGAGACGAGGACTTAACAAAGGGATACTGCGGAACATCGCAGTGACCTTGAGATAGATAAGTCCCAAATTAACATAACAGTCACGTCAAAACGCACAAAAAAAAAAAAAACTCACACACAGACAGGTGGTTTGTAAACACATACACAGGTGGCCTAAAAAAACAAAAAAACAAAACATATACATACACATATACACGAGGACTTAACAAAGGGAAACTGGGGAACATCGCAGTGACCTTGAGATAGATAAGTCCCGAATAAACCTAACAGTCGCGTCAAAGCGCACACACCCAAAAAAAAACAAAAAACACACAGACAGGTGGCCTCTAAACACACACACAAGTGGCCTCAAAAAAAAAAACAAAAAAACATTGTCTCTCTCTTTGTGAACCGACGGCGTCCGTTCAAAGTCTGAGAAACTTTCTGGAGTTGCGTCCAAGTTGCATTGACGCTTTGCTTATGCAGTTTCCAATAGAACTTATTCTTATTGTTTCTTTAACGACCCTCTTAATGTCATTTCGCTCGTTATGCAGAACCTCTGTCTCTGACCAATGCGCTTTACAATTATTGCATTCCTCTATGTGTTTTGCTATTTCGGAGTCCGCCGCATGCATGCGTACATTCCTCTTGTGTTCTAGTAACCTGTCATTGAGGCATCTTGAGGTTTGTCCCACGTACCTAAATCCACATGTCAACGGTATCTCATATACTACTCTTTCCTTACAAGGAACTGAAGGTTCCCGATGGGCCTTCTGACAGCCCTTGTGGTCTGACAGGAAGGGCGTCAAACTGCTCATTCTGAAATCTGCAGAGAACACTACGTCCACGCCGAACTTTTTGCGACAGCCTTTAGGTTGTGGGAAATCCCGTGGTAATACGGGATTACTGCTATTTTCTTTCTTGCTTCCTTTTCCCGTGGTTCGTTGTTAAATTTCAGTTCTAATTGTCTTTTAATGAATTCTTCTTCATATCCTGCAGATTCTAGCCTCCTCCACTGTTCTTTCACAGCACTACTCATGAAATGAGCGCATGATTTACCCAACGCGTTTGTTACTAAGGACTTAACTACCCCTGCTTTAACCGACTTGGCGTGGCAACTCTTTCTACTTAACACAGGTTTTCCGGCTTTTTTCCCGTATTCCCAACAAAGGCCTTGTTCGACATGTACGCGTAAATCTAGAAACTGCAGGATTCCATTTTCAGGTTTTTCAGTTGTAAACCTAAGCTCCGGAGCTGCTGCTTTTATGATCGATTCTAAACCCTGAGCATCACTCTCTCGAAAAGCGCAAATAAAAATATCATCCACGTACCTTTTAACAATGCAACCATTCAAGTTCAAGCAACCATTCAACCATTCTGGTCACCAGATAGGCTTGCCCCTGTAATGGTGGCACCGGTTTGACAATATCTATGTGGATGTTGTCGAACCGACCGTCTGGGTGGTCGAAGATATCCAGGGAGCTGAATCTTGGCGCGCTGACACCGTAACCATGCAGGTGCGGGCCCACTGACGTACGTGTTCATTGATCCATGGCCACACATACCGGGAAGTTAGCAGCTGTTGTGTAGCTTTGCTGCCAAGATAGGATAGTCCATGAAGAGCGTCGAAAATCTGCCGACGAAATTGTTCGGGTACGTACCGGCGCGGCGATCCTGTCGACGTGTCGAATCTGATGTTTGATGGACACAAGGGAAGTGGGACCTCGCAGAAGACGACCCGGCCGGGTGATATGCGGAGCTATCGAAGTTCTGCGTCCTCACGCAGCGCGGCGGCGACAGGGGCAAAGTTGATGGCGGCCAAAGGTTCAACGGTACGGAAGCCTATCCGCGAGAGGGCATCCGTTACGACGTTTTGAGCGCATTGGATGTGACAGATGTCGATGTGAGCTCGGAGACGCTGGATATTTGCCGGATCTCTCTCTGGGAATGACTCCGCTTGTAATCAGTCAATACGAAAAAAATATGTCGATCTTCCGCCATGTGCTGGAAGTGTCGTATAGGGCCAAATACGCACCAAGGAGCTCGCGACCGAAGGCACCGCAGCACTGTTCCGTGGGTGTCTGCTTCCGAGAGAAAAAGATAAGCGGTTGCCTGTGTTCGTTCATCCCCTGCTGAAGCGCCGCACCAACGGTGGTGTCCAAAGCGTAGGTGACTTCCGAGAGCTGCGCTCTTTCTTTTGGGTGGCATAGCATGGTGTTGGTGGCAAGGAGTTTGCGAGTACAATCAAAAGCCAATGTGGTGTACTTGTGCCATGTGAGCTCGGTTGCTGAGCTGCTCCTGCCCGAGTGCATGCCTTGCAGCGGCGCAAGCTCGGCGGCGCAGCTCGGTGGAAACCGGTGGTAAAAGTTTACCAACCCTTGAAACTCCAAGAGTTGCGTAGTTGTTATGGGCTTCGTGAACTCCTGTATGGCCTGTACCTTGATGGGGAGTGGACGGATTACCGCCGCAGAGTTGACCGTGTGTTGAGACAAGTCGAGCTCCAGCTTGCATAACTCGCAATTGCTTACATTGACTACGAGTCCATACCCGTGAGTATGGCTTAAGAAAAACGCAAACGCTCAAAAATTATATAACTTGGCACCTATAAACACACAGACACACACAACAAATTGAAGTGTAATTTTTGGAAGTAATGGCAAGATTATGTAACGCGTAACGTAACTACGTTACACATTACTCGAAATAAGTAACGTAAGAACGTTACCCGTTATAGTTTTGAAAAATTTAACGAGTACGTTACAACGTTACCGGAAAAAGTAACGAGTCACCTGGAATGCTGTTACTTGTAACGCGTTACAACCAACACTGGCCGTAATAATGTTGAAATCACAAATATAACAAAATTCAAAACATCATCTGAATTATTACTTTACAGTACTCAGGATTGAGGTATGTGTGCGTGGGACATTTTTTTTTCTGTTGTATTTATCGATATTGCTATTGTGTTTTTTATATTTTTAGATTCATGTTTTTTGTGTAATAAGTGCGTCATTGCATGTTGCATTTCGTATAATGCGCTAACCGGACAACTTGATGTATGTTATACTTTAAAAAAGTAAAATACACTGACGAAAATAATCCCTGCAGGAAGGGAACAAGAGGCACAAAGAACAAACACAAATCTCCAAACACAGCTATGTGACTGGTGCGCGACCGAAATATGGGTTCCGCACCAGTCACCTAGCTGTGCTTGGAGATTCGTGTTTGTCCTCTGTCCCTCTTATTCCCCTTCTCGCAGGGATTATTTTCGTCATTCATGTCCAGCTCGTTGCACCTTGCATTTAATTGCCTTACAAAAATACACTCTACCAGACTTCAGTAACCGCGATATCAGTGCCTCGAGTGCCGCGTGCCAAGTTTCTCCTTGAACTCGTTGCCATGCCGTGATAGACCTATTGCTAAATTCCCCAAGCATCAAGAAGAATGCAGGGAATGGTGTTCCGCGCGCCGAATGTGCCGGCGTCTGCAGCAGCAACTGTTCTGAAACAAAAGCCTAAAACTTGAAAGTAAACATATTCGGCAGAAGTCTGCCTGGTTGGGTGAGAATTAAAGTTCGAAAATGTCGCTGCAACCAAACCTCGCAAGGAAACCCGACAATTCAAAAGCAACTCGGTTTCTTCTTCAAGGGTGGCTGAAAACATGCGGAACACCAGCAGCTCCTAACCTTTTCGTCTTCAAGAAGAAAAAAGAAAAACAAATTGAAAAAGGAAAGAAAATAGGAAATTAAGAAAAATTGTAAAATAATTTGTTTAGTTTTGGAGACTGTCATCTCTTCAGCTTTCTCGTCAGATCACGGAAGCCATGTACGTACACGAGTTTCCGACGAACCGAAAAAAGAAGAAGACCATAATTGAAGACCAAAAGAAAAATGGCTACTATAGTAGCTTCATTGAGCGCATCGCCCAACGCCAAGGTCTTGCCAGACAAAACCAGATGCCAGTAAAAGAAAGACAGACCCCATCGAGTCGCTCGCATCAGCGTTCCCTACTTTAGGCACAGGGTAAGTCCTATGCTCCCCATGCATTTGAGGCCATGTTGAGGAACATTTTTTTCGGTGACTATTCGGAGTATTCCTGTCGTGTATATATCATTTTGTCCGAAATTTTGTGTTTTATCTACTGAACTAGAATTATTTGAACCAATCTAAAATAAGTTTTTCTCAATTTTCTTTATTCTAGTACTGGAATTTTAGTTTTTTCACGCATTAAAAAAATTGTAACTCAAAAACTGCTAGGTGCATATTTTTAATTCTAGTTCAGTATTTTTCAACACCCCTGTAGGTGGTAGGAATAAAAATAAAAAATCAACCCTCTATAATGTTAGGTTAAGGAAAAAATGGTACCTAGGTACTAAAAAACACTGTTTTGAGATAATTGAGTTTAAAGTAAAAAAACTGGTGAATAACAACTTTCTTTTGGCACCAACAGCCTTAGAGTCATTTTTTCAATAGCCGCCAGCCTGGAAGGCATTGCTAAAATCATGTCTTCGCTTTTCGGCTTATCGTCTTGCTTTCCGGGCCTTTTTGTGACCTGCCGTGTCGCTTGGTCCGTAAAGTATATTCGAGTGACGCCAACTTCCCTTAACCACTTGATGGAGTTCCACACAGGGTTCCATCCACAGGACTTCAAAACATTGGCTTGTGCAATGCTACCACCACTGAATAAAAGAACAGCATCCAATGCCGCCATTTTGTCGTTACAAAAACAGAAACGCTTGAAAGTACACATATGGTACACGCCTGAAAAAAAACGTGCACAACGTCTCGGAATTGTCTTGGTTGAAAAAAAGCTATGCAATAGATGCCAGATCATTTTTTTAAAGATTATCTGTTACTGGGCAAGCTTTTAGGTCTGGTGTTGAATTTGATTTCTGGAAAAATTTATTGATAAACAGGGAGCGTAACCCAAAAGGAGCCGTGGTCACCTGCTAATTGCTTTCGGAAGAAGCGATTTTCAGCCCAAAATATAACTTTTTGAGAACAGTGTGACAATGTAAAATACGCAGAAAGAACTAAACTTGTTAAATTGCAAAAAAAACTAAAATCGATTTTTTTTTTCAAATTTGCCTTACCCTGTGTTTTTAAAGGGAACCAGCGAAGCGCTCGCACGAGTACTGGGAAAGGAAGGTATTCTGGTGGTCCACAAGCTCACGACCACACTGGGAAGATTCATGCCGAAACTGAAAGATCGTCTACCAAAAAAAAAAAAAAAGAGCTCAGGGCGTGGTTTACACCATTTCATGCGCGGAGTGCTCCGCAGCATGCATTGGCGAGACGAAGAACTTTCTAGAGCGAATCCGCCAACACAAGAACGATGTGCGGAAGTTTGACATAAAGCCTCTCTATCCTGGTAAAAGCGGCGCCATTCATTGTTGTGGAAATTGTCGAGGCACGTTCCGCGCGCCACTTCTAGGAAAAACATGGCGTGTGAAATCTACCTTAGTACTGTGCTGTGCCGCCATGATCTTCCCAAAGGTTGCACGTTGCACGTGCCTGGTGCATCGACGCACCTTGTGCTACTTCTGAAACATGAAAGGGTTTTAGTTCGACAGTGAGCGCAGCGCAGTCGCCGAACATTGCGATACCCTAGACCATCGCATGGACTAAGCGAACGCGCACGTGGTGGACACAGAGCCCAATTTCCGAAGAAGACTTTTCTTGGAATCGTGGCAAATCCAGACATAGCTTGCTCTTTACTGACAAAGCCTGGCAGGCCGCCGCGACACGCGGCCGCCGAAAGTGAAAAGGTAGAGTGGCAGGCAACGGATTGGGGGGGGGGGGGAAAGGAAAGTCTTGTGACCCCGAAATACGCTTCTCCCAAGCAATGTAATGTCCGCCCATACTCCTCGCGTTCTTCGCGCGTCCTCGCCGCTGCAAAAGCTGTGCGCTCACTACCAGCTTCCCCTAAAGCCCCTCTATTCTGGGAAAAGTGGCGTCATTCATTGATGTAGAAATGCTCGAGGCATGTGCCGCGCGCCACTTCTGGGAAATTCATGGCGTCTGAAATCTAGCTCAGTGCTGCGCTGTGCCGCCATGACCTTCCCAAGGGCTGCACGTGGGACGTGCCTCGTGCATCGACGAACCTTGCACTACTTTTGAAACGTGAAGGGGCTGTGGCTTCCCCGTGATATGCTGTGCTACCAGATCCTTGCGCTCCAAATCTGCGACCGGGCGGTCATGCCTCCGTCGTCGAACTGCCAGGCTTTGTTAGTATAGAGGTAGCTATGATCCAGCATACGCTAGGAAACCTAAACAGGTCCCTGGGCGCATTGCCCTCTGTGTACCTGCATGGCCTCCGTAACCCGACGGGAAAGCTGAAAAGATAAGCGATATTAGGGAGTTTTAGTAGATCGTTCCGATACCTCCGATACCCCCGATAACGATACTATATATGTAAGCGCAAAGGCGGAGGCAGAGTATCGGGTATCGTTATCGGAGTCATCGGAACGATCTACTAAAACTCTCTAATACTTAAAAAACAAGCGAGCTGGTGATGATTCATTGTAATAAAAACCCGAGACTCAGGAACACAGAAGGGGACGAACTAAAAAAACTATTTGCTTTTTAGTTTACTATTTTTCCTCTTTTAATTTTAATTTTTTTTCTTTTTTTTGCAGACGAATAGGTTAGGAGCTGCTGCTGTTCCGCGTGCTTTCAATCACCTTTGAAGAAGAAACCAAGTTGGTTTCGAATCGTCGGGTTTTCTTTCAAGTTTTGGTTGGAGCTACATTTTCGGATTTAGAAGCCTAAAACAAGCAGCTTGCACGCGAGTTCGTCAAAGTTTTATTTTGGTTATTTACTTCAAATCTTTTATGCAGGAAAGGCGTGTGCGTGCCGCGCGTGTGACACCAATAGACCTATTGCACTATTACCCAAGCATCAAGGAGAATGCAGGGATTGGTGTTCCACGCGCCGCACGTGCTGGCCTCAGCAGAAGTAACTTTTCGAAAGCAAATACCTAAAACAAATGGCATCTTGCACGCGCGTTCGTCAACGCTTTATTTTGGTTATTTACTTCGAATTTTTTATACGGGGAAGGCGTGCGCGTGCGGCGCGTGGAACACCAATCCCTGCATTCTCCTTGATGCTTGGGTAATACAGCAAATGGTCTATTCGGCATTCTCCTTGATGCTTGGGTAATTTAGCAATAGTTCAATCGAAGCACCGATCTCGTGATGGCTTGCGCTCGAATCTGTTTGCACTCTGTCTTTTGTATGATGTAAAAGCAGTGTGAACCCGGCTGAATGCTACCACAGAATGCATTCCCTCATTCGGCGAGCCGTTATTGCAGCGTCTCAGAAGCCTCCGTGAAGAGACAACGCAGGCCGAGGCGGCTGGTCGTCGTGCGGCGTACTTAGGCGGTGGTTGGCTCGGCCGCTTGGCCCGGACCGTCTGAGTCCGGGCACTATAGGAGACAAGGCCTGCACATGACGTCATCCTAAGCCCGCTCGACAAGAGCGTTCGTCTCGGCGTCGCCGCGTGCTAGCGTCGCGAACGTTGTGAGACGCTGCAACAGGCGCTGTCGACGATCAAGCTAGACGGCGCCACCTGGATCCACTGGTGATGACGTTTCGGGGCTTGTATTCCGGCTGGTATTGGTCTGGGCCACCCAAATACCTGCGGCGTGTCGAACGAAGCATGTGCTCGAGCAATAGCGGCCGCCGGGATGGCAGCGTGCCATTGCGCCGTCCGCCCTAAATAAACAACCCAGCGCTTCCGTGAGATGCGGCGCTCAGACAAGCGACCACGCCGTTCATTCGACGCGGCGCGACAGCCGTTTGCCGAGGCTCCTTCCGGGACCTCCTCTGGGAAGCCGCCTTCGGAAGGCGCGTTCTGTGCGCCACCAGATATATCTGGGGAGCGACCGGACAAAAAGAAAGCGCCTAGAGGAGTGTTTGTTTTGAAGCTGAGCGTATCTCGGGAAGCTCCTTGCTAATTCACCAAAACGCCAAGGAGTATCGTTTTGCAGCAGCTGTGCATCGGCGATTTCATTACCAACCTGCAGTTTTTGTTTCCTCTTATTCCAATTACTTAACTCCATCATTAGCATGGCAGGCCAGGTTATTGCCATTTTAGATTCTGCAGTCCTTGTCCCCACCATTGGCCTTTGTGGAGGCACGTTAATGTCCGTTTTAGTGGCTCGGGATCTGGGTAAGACTTTAGGTAAGACGAGAGAAGGTCAGCAATGCAGGATGTAATCTGGCGCGTGTAACTTTCTGCTGCATATTTCACGAGATGACAAATGCGCGTGCATAGCTTTTGTAGGCGTTCGTGCACGCGCTCCTGCACCTTTGACTGCACAGCCACAAAAAGTTGTCCAAGAGTATGAGGGTCGTCGAGATTAAAGTCACTGGATCCTGGGAAAGTAGCGCCTATTTCTTTTGTGCCTGCTAGCCGGACACAAACGGATACTAACATACAGACGACCCAAACCTCGCAATGCGTTTGTCTAATCTGTCTACGTTGCCATGGAAATCGCCATCTCGGTCCATTCAAATCTTCAAAAATTCCAGAGGGTCGTTCTAAACCAGTCGCGCCAAGATGACCATGGAGAATCATCGTACTGGAAGCGTTGCTCGCCATGATAAGCGTCTTTGGCGCTGTGTATGCAATCAGCTTATTAATCATGCCCATCTCCACGGATTGCTTACAACTATATTGTTCTTCTTGCGTATTTCAAAACAGTAAACTTATTTTTTCAGTCCCTCCAAGCACCGACACAGCATATGGTGGTGGTACGAAGATGTACGCTTGTTTCGCCGGTGTGTGGATAGCAAAATCTCTGTATACAAGAAACGTCTCCATAAAGCTACCCGTCACCAGCGAATTTAGATCGGCTCACCAAGAACGGAGGGGTCAAGGAGAAATATCTCTTGTTCACGGACCAAGATGGCGACCATACGGAGAGCTCGACGCTACTTTCCCAGGATCCAGTGACTTTAGTCGAGGTAAATCCGGAGTTCTTACAGATTTCGTCTCTCACAATACAGTTAAGCTAACCGGCCATATTGCACTTCTGCGGCCACTTGGTTCGATAGCGGGTCATCACACGATAAACAATTGTCGACTTGCTCAATAATGAGCACGGAATACGACCAGACGGCAGCAATACTTGAATCGGTTCGCGCCGGGAAGTCGCCTAAGCAAATCATTGCGTAGCATGGCTACCTGAAGACTGAAGTTTACAGTAATGCTAAAATGTTCAGATAATCTGTCAGCCAGGAAGACGTTACGGCACACAGAGGAAAGCACAAAAAAAGGTCAATATTCATTTGAATTTTTTGAATTTATCTCGACGACCCTGTGGCTATACGCGCTGCACACGATGACGTCTGCCGCAGTAACTGTTCTAAAACTACAGTGTACGGGAGGTGGATCGTAGGGGGAAGGGGGGGGGGTCGCAGCTCATGGAAGCAGCGCCTATGAGCAGTTCCGTAACAGAGTTGATCTGCTTGCACGGGGTGGAGTGACGTCACATCGTCGAACCCTAATTGGAAGGAGAGTGGGTAGAGGCAATCAGTGCCTTTGTTTCTACTCGCTGTGTCCCACCAATCAGAGCGAGCAAAACCGTCGTCTCCTCCTCACCCAGAGGGAGCAGAGGCAGGGTCAGTCTTTTGGGCGCCGAAAGCAGGCGTCGTCTGCTCGTCCATTGCAGGGGCCGTCGCACCTTTTCCAACGGCCTTTGAAAATCCCCCAGCACTTTATGAAGGAAAACGTACTTCCGAGTTCAAGAACGCTCCTTTTTCTAGTTTACAATCCACCTTTTAGGAAATCACCGGTTCGGGATTTCTGGGCTGAGAACGCGAGTGCATACCACAAGCGCTCTTGCGAGATCTCGCTTGAAAACATGCCATGGTCGCTCGTGAATCCATGGAGCGCGAACATGTTCTCATACCAGACACTCTGGAACCATGAATTCTAAAGATGTGGATTAGAAAACGATGGAAGCGACGGATGGCAACGTTCTGGGTGATGGGCGACGTTTCCTATGTCGTCGATTACTGATACAGTGTGCTAAAATAGGGGCAGTAAAGTGAACGAAAGGCGCGTCTTATGACGGCTGGCACCGCAAGTGGTCAAAGAAGCGAACGCGCTGCTGTAGTCTACCCATCAACGCGGCCTCTTTGAATAGGGTAGGGCAGCACCTCTCGGTGTTGTGTAAATTTGAGTTTTGTTACCCTGTTCAATGAACCAGTAAGATCCCAGATTGTTCATCGACGGTACTACGCATCAGCGAATTCTAAGAAACGTCAGACCCGCTCCTACGCTTTGAAAAAACAACAAAACGAACACCTAAAAAAAATAAAAAACTCTATTTGTTTTTAGAGATTATGCACACCGAATCAACAGTGAGTAATCCGAATTCAATGAGTCCCCACGGTTTCATCGATCGTCCCGGCTCATCTAAGCAAGCGCGTGTCTTTTAGGAGCGTAGCGAAGAAAATAAGAGCAACGAAGCTGCCATGCCTGCAGACGAACAAGGTGTGGACTGTGGATAAGCGGTCGCAGGCGACTTCGCGTTGAGGGAGGTCCCACGGCTCAACAAGCAATGGACGCTTCATGAGCTTCACGACTCCGAAGGAGCTTGTTCTACTCGGTGTTATTGAATCAACGCCTCCTGTACTAAGATGCCTGTCACTGTAGTTCGTGTTCAGATCAGTATCAATCATGCCATCGAAGTTTGTAGGGACTAAGAGGCTTCAGAGAGTCTTATAATCTAGTTGTTTATACCACATATTAACTCGTTAATAAGACTCGAGCATACGAGTTCTGAGGTCAGAAGAACTATAGATGAATTTGTGTAAATCCGCTATATGATCAAGCATTTATAGTTTCTCTTTAACCGAAGTACGGGTGAAGTAGTGCAACCCCGCCGCCTCTTGTAGTTGTTATTCTAGGAAGATACATCAGTTGGTATCTGGGAAGGTTGAAATGCTCGTTAACCTTAAGCCACGTTTCCAATAACGCTACGTCATTGTACTGAAACACATGTTTATCGAGTAATGCGCATAAAGCATCCGCATTTTTGTTCGGGCTACCTATAATGCAATGTAATAATAAGAATATACCATTTTTATGAACTTTATTGATTTCTTGAATAGAAACCGTGTGAATTATGTCTAGGTCTAGATAACGGTTTCACAAATTTACACAATCAGGGCAAGATCAGCCTCGTTGATGATTTAAACCGTGCCGGAGTTTGTGACTTTTTACATGAGTAATTTCCCTTGAGCTATCCACAGGAATTTCCAGTTGTTCTCCTTTTTTGAATCGCCTTTCCTAGCATCATCTTTTTTTCTGGGCACAGATGTTCATTTACGCAAATAGGTACAGAGTGTTCAAATCCAAAACCTGATGTTGTCAGCCTGCGCTTTCTCGATTTCGCCAACATAATGTCACGGATTCCGTAGGAGATGAACAACCCCAATCACATTAGATATTGTCTTGTCTTTTGTGGGCACGCAATGAACCGAACCTATATCCGAGTCACCAATGTGAACATCTATCTTAATCCTGATCTCAGTGATCATTTCAACTGGACGATCATCTGAGTTGTGTGAAATCCCTTTAATCGCCAGATTTTTGCGACTTTATAGCTTGATTACAACGAGGCTGCGCTTTACGTCTTCAGGCTCTTTGATAAGGCCATTTTTTTATTTGCTTTTGTTTAGTTCTCAGTTATTTCAGTTCTTTGGTTACGTTAGCCATTGTTACCTTAAACTCTTCACATTTATGCATGAATTGCATTGATTCAGACATTCCTACTAACTCTGTTTTGACGCAGCTGTTCATGCTATCTACTTTCATTGGTAGTTCAGTCAAGAATTTTGCCACTTCTTTTATTATGCCAGGCTGTTTATCCACCATTTTGATATTGATGGACGACACAAGCTAACACTGCAATTTAGCAGGCGACCCAGGCGAAAAGAAATAGGCAGCAATGAACGTAATAGTACCTCCAAAATACGGTGCGTAAGAGTGCGTCCGATGCTGTCGTGCCTGGACCGCCCACCGAAGTGTTGTGGACAGTCCAATATCGCCTCTTATATTGGGTTGAGCCAGAAAGTCGGGTGTCTTGCGTGGACCGGAAGTGGATGGCGTCAAGCGGTATTTTATTTGGTAGCTCGGGTTTGCCAGGTCAATGACGAACATTGTGCGGGAATAAATTACAGCCCGTGGCTATCAGAGCGTGGGAAAAGCCTATAGCGAGTGCTTTTAGCATTCTATGGGAGCTGCATAGCGTATTTGCAATCCCAGCTCTCTCTCCGAGCTTTGGTAGTGTTATCAGAGAGTCAGGGAAGGTTTGTGCTCACTTTCGTTAGAAACTGCTCAAAACACATCTTTGACGTCTATAACTTACAAAACTCTTATTACGCCGCAAACGTTACGAAGGAAAGACGACGAAGCACTTCGCTTCTATACGTGAAATTCAACCGCGTCAAATAAGTTTCTGGTTCAGTGTAGTGCATGGTGTTGCGTGTGACCTTACCTGTGTCACATTTGCGTAAGTGTCCTCGAGAACATTTCCAAATATTCAAAGGTAGTTTTGTTGCATGACTCCTTGAAATGGTAGTAATAAAACATATAGTTCCTGCCCTCTCTACAGCGAAAGTAACAATCAAAGCTCAAGATGCTGCAGCGAGCACTAAAGAATCTGAAAACACTACAGACATCTATGGAGCGGAGGTTTTATTTTTGATCGCTGCGCTCCACTCATCACGCATTCTTTTGTCTAAATATAAAAGGTGGACGTCTCGGGAACGAATAATATATCACGAACAGCAACCCACCTGCATAGTCTTGCAAGTAATTAAGGGAAACAAAATGAAGCTTGGGAAAAAGGGGCAAAGAAGAGCGAGGAGGGGAGGACGGTCATTCAGCGTCGTCCAGTTCGCTGCAGTTGAGGCTCTTCGAGTCCGGCTCCTTGAGGTGCTGGAAGTAGTCGCGTGCCGCGGTGAGCCTGGCGTATCCCTTCCACTCGTCCTGCGGGCACAGTTCTTGCCAGTCTTCGTAGTCGACGTCAAAAAAGGCAGTGCCGAACGTCGCGTTGCGAAACTCCACAAAGGCGCTGCACAGCTGCGAGGATAAGGGAACCGGACCAGAAAGACAAACGCATTTCTTAAGATGGATGATTGGGTGAGTTGGCTATTCATACTTATAATCTACAGCGCACAAGAACAATTAATTGCGGGTGGAACCAGCTGAACAATGAAAGGAGAAACAGAAAAGACACCCTATCGCTGGACTACCAACTATTTTAATAAATCGTCCTCCTCTTCTACTAAATATTTTGCGTATAAATTTTTTTCTTATCTTTTCTTTTGTTCTTTTTCTTTTTTTTAGAGCGCAGCTCTTAGGCGCCCGTTTCCGGCTTGAGCGGCGTCGGCGTCGGCGTAACCTCAAGGTCACCCCAAGGTCACGTGACCCCCTCAGGTCACGTGACTCCCAGGTCACGTGACTCCCCAGGTCACGTGACCCCCAGGTCACGTGACCCCCTACCACGTGGCCCCCGAGGTCACGTGACCCCTGAGGTCACGTGACCCCCAGGCTCACGTGGCCCCCGAGGTCACGTGACCCCCGAGGTCATGCGACCCCCAGGTCACGTGGGCCCGAGGTCATGTGACCACCCTAAGGTCACGTGACCCCCCGAGGTCACATGTACCCTCCCCTCCGCACCTTCCCTCCTCCTCAAGAGCTGCGCTCCAATTCGGCATTACAGGGAGTTGTAAAGGGCTTTCATTTTTAACTGTTTTTTCTTATTTATATTTTTGCTTAGCAGAGACCGCGCCCTTCAGAAAGAGCTTTTCTTGCAGTTGCAGGATTATTGAGGCGGAGCTCACACAGTTTTCTTCTTCGTTTTCTATAGCCAAGGCCTCCAACATCTCCCTTGCAAGGTGGTTTTTGTGGTGTCCTATGATGCTGGCTTGCTCAAGCTTGGGTTTGCACTTGCAAGTTCGACAATGGGCAGCGAGGTGTCCTGGTCCCGCGAGATTCTTAACGTTGGCCACATGTTCACGTGCACGGTCGTTTAGGCATCTCCCGGTCTGTCCAATATAGCATCGTCCACATGTTAATGTGGACGATGCTATATAGTAATAGGAAATGTTCCTATATCAGCCAGAGCAAAACAGGTGCTTGAAAAAGGACCCAAATATGCCATAGCACCTAAGCTTGAGGACGATAGACAAATTAACCCTCATACGCCAAATAGCCGCAAAAGCCCCACAAGACCGAGGACCACAAATCATCGATGAGGGAATTCAAGTCTTCGCTTGCCTAAACCACCAGGCTCAGGCGAAAGTGAGCTTTGGACCTATCATACAAGAGCTGCGGAGCAAACAGTTAAAACTATGCGTCTCAGACAAGCAAGGAGGATTCGTGGTTCTGGCATCCGACACATATGGAGAAAAAGCCCACCAAGCAATGACCAAGAATTTCATCCCTGTTGACAAAAAACAATCCAAAGCAGCAAAAATAGCCATCCTAAAACTTCTCGACGAAGCTCAACAATCAAGTCTTAGCACAAAAATCAAAGCCGCAAAAAATGACCAACTATCACTGTTTTGTTTTCGGCCAAAACTCATAAAGAAGGAGTTCCCTTCCGGGCAATCGTTTCAGAAAGAACCACATGGCAGGCATGCGTGTCGAAGTTTTTAGCGCAACAAATCTCTAACGTACAGATTGAAGACCCTTTCCGAATACCAAACTCGGAACATGTCATATCGTTCCTTCAAGATCAAGGGCACCTCATCGCTTCTGGTTTTTCTATTGATGTGGAGGACATGTACTACTCCATCCCCCACGCAAGCCTCATGCATGTTCTCCAAACCACCATCGAAGAAAAAGGGCTCACCAAATTCCAAAACGCCGCAGAAATGAACTTAGGCACCTTCTTAGGAATCTTAAGATTCTACCTGTCAGCGACGGTAGTGGCCCTACAAGATCACCAGTATGTGCAAAAGAGTGGCATTTGCATTGGCTCTCAAGTGGCCCCGCATCTATGCGAAATCTTTCTTGCGAGGTGTGGAAAAGCCATCCAGGAAGCCATACAAGATGTACGGATACAGGTTATTTTCAGGTATGTTGAGGATTTTCTTATATTGTGCACCACAGAAGTCGACGACCAAGCCGATGGATGCCTCAAAACCACCATGACACAATTCTAAAAAAGCTGCATGGGCCTCACTTTCACCCACGAAACTCCAGTGAATAAATCTATTCGGTTTCTTGATCTGGCATTGAAATTCCAAGCAGGGCATGTCTGTTGGCACTACAAAGCACGATCGGGAAAAGGGTTTCTTCCTTATGATTCCGAACACTCAAAAAATGTTAAGCAAGGAGTAGCCATCGCAGCCCTCTCCGCAAGCCTAAAGAAGACCTGCCCCCATCAAGTCCAACAAAGTTTTGATGCGCAAATTTCACGACTTCACAATGCCGGATATCCAGAAACCTTATTGGTCTCCATATGTGAAAGAATATGCCGCAGTGTCAAGAGGAACAATGTCCAAAGTGAAGAACAAGCAAAGAAAACAAAGAAGCCGTTTGCAGTAATCCCGTACATTCATGGGGTCACCCAAAAATTGAAAAAAATAGCAAACCGGCAAAACGTTCAAGTTGTGTGCTCGGCCCCCAATAAGGCCTATTCCCTGTGCCGCAGAATCAACCAGACACGAACGGACAAGAAAGACATGTGTGACACTCGACACAGGACAAAATACCTTCCGTGCCATAAAGAAGTCGTATACAGCATACCGTTAACCTGTGGACGATGCTATATTTGACAGACCGGGAGATGCGTAAACGACCGTGCACGTGTACATGTGGCCAACGTTAAGAATCTCGCGGGACCAGGACACCTCGCCGCCCATTGTCGAACTTGCAAGTGCGAACCCAAGCTTGAGCAAGCCACCATCATAGGACACCACAAAAAACAGCTTGCAAGGAAGATGTTGGAGGCCTTGGCTATAAAGAACGAAGAAGAAAACTGTGTGAGTTCCGCCTCAATAATTCTTCAACCGCAAGAAAAGCTCTTTCTGAAGGGCGCCCTCTCTGCTAAGCAAAAATAGAAGTAAGAAAAAAAAGAAATAATACGCAAAAAAATTGATACGCAAAATATTTAGTAGAAGAGGAGGACGATTTATTAAAATAGTTGGTAGTCCAGCGATAGGGTGTCTTTTCTGCTTCTCCTTTCATTGTTCAGCTGGTTCCACCCGCAATGTATCACAACCAACTAGCTCAACTCATCCCAGTAGTAAGAGCAATTCACACTGAAAGCGCTGAATGAGTGGTTCCCTCTTACTGGCGTGCGTGTTTTAGTGTGAATTGTTCTTGTGCTCTCTACATTGTAAGTATAAAGAAAATATATATTGTACACGCCATTTAAGTTCCAGCTTAGCTCAGTAAAACGTAGTCAGAATGTGATTATCCCCCACCGTATATGTATGAGCACTGCAGGAACATCTGACTACTGTGTGCACTGGGGACATTTAGTTTTTCTTACCCTTTTCCATTTTTATTTAATGAAATATTCTATACGCTACCTGGGCTTCGAACAGAAAAAAAAAGGCGTATTTTGAGACCCTTTGCCACACATAATACGCCCCCAAACTTCAGTTCGAGGTACAGCGCACTGACGTTGAACCGACAGTTCCAACCTTCACGAGCGGCTTGATAGCCCAGTCGTACAACTTATAGAAACAGCTAATGTACGTGTGACTGCCTGCAGAAGAAGTAACCAGGTTTTTTTGGCCTTAGTGCAAAGCGTCAGTGTTTTGTGTTGTAGTCTCTGATACGTACTTAAGTTGTTTACTATGGTCTATTCCACCGTCATCAAGCATCTTGTAAAAGTTTGGGCCTTCAGTTTGACGTCAGTGAGCTGTACGTCGAACAGAAGTTTTGGTGTGTCTTATATATGACAAGGGATGTAATGGCTACACCCTTTTTGTTTAGAGTGCTTAGGCATAAGGGGTGGCGGAAAATGCAAATTCGCAAGTTGAAACGACGGAGCTCGAACCACAGAAATGCACAGGCGATACACAAACATTACAATTCAAGAAACCAAAAATCGCATAGTAGGGTGGCAATTATTTCTCGAGCTTAGATGGTTCTCCAGCTATGCATTCTTTTGCCTTTCAGTATGTTTTCACCCTATACGTGTTGAGTTACTGCACTCACTGGTCATACTTGGCTTCAAAGTCTTCAATAACCTCGCGCCCACAATTGGTCACGTGGTCTCACCTTCAGAGTATGGTGAGCGTGTCGTCGAAGGTGGCCGTGTATCCGTTCTTGTCAGAATATGATTGCGTGAAGTGTTGCGGCTCCACGGTCTTGTAGGCCGAGTAGTCGTCGGCCAGCTTGCACAGCTGCGATTGAAACACGACACGAGTGAGCGCCAAGGTGCCGCCGTCATTTCAAAATTTTGTCACTAGGGCAGTCGATGGTGCAGGCACCAGATTAATAATTGTGTCAATTTCCCGTAATATTGTATCGTGAAAAGCTTTCAGGGAGTGTGACACTGCTCACGATGAAGGGTCAGCGGGCGAAATGGACAACACGGACGTAGTATAGCGAGGTAACACAGCCCAGTGCCGTCGGAAGGGGTCAAATTGACGCATGGAGTGACATCCGGCAAGCTAAATCACAGATACTGGTGACGATCCAGAATGTGGTAGTCTATTTCAGTCCTCCTTTTAACAGGTTAACTCCACCCGGGGTTCCCCACACGTCAATTGTTTTGCCGCTCACCCTGAACGTCGCTATGTCAGCTCTTGTGACCGCATCCTGTACAGCAGCGTGACTCCGAACATGACACTTCAAGGACGCTTGAAGCCACACAACTCCACTATATGGCGTGCTACAGTCCGCCTTTGTTCGTTCTTTGTATCCGGGGAGAAAGTTTCCCTCAACCCACGTCCGCTTCTGTCCTTGACGGAGGCCCAGAACGTGCTCACCACGTGGGTCTGCTGTACAGCCACTCAGTTGGCTCTCAACAAGGCCTCCTCCGCAATTCCAGGTCGGGAAGGATACGAGGGCGAGGAGGCAAGGCCTCTTCTCTCTAGCAGAACCTCAACGGCCGGACGCATACAGCGGCCGCGGCACACCGTTGACGGTACGTGGGACGCCAAGTCTGACGAGCACTGACTCGACAGAAATGCGAAGCAGGAGAGAGGAAAGCAGTGACGTTCGCGTGGTTGATATCCAAATAGAAGGCGGACGGCCGAACTTGGTATTTTTACTTCATATGCCGGTAGAGTTCTGAAGCATCCTGTTTGGACAGCCTTTTAGGCTAAAGCTCCATACGCAGGAACAACGTCGTTCGACGCATTGGAGCACGATTATGGAGGATCGTGCTCTACTATATAGTCCCTGACAACTGAAGAAAGGCAGGACGTGCTCTTTATCGTCCCACTTAATGAGATGATGGCCTAGAAAATGCTCTAAGAACGAAGCGAGAAGCGTGCAACGCTGCTCTTAATCTCTAGCAGTCATGTACGTAACTCGTTACTAGTAACGAGATACGTCAACCTAGTTCCTTTTTTCCGTAACGAGCAAAGCATCTAGTTACTTTTTAGACAAAGGACGAGTGACGTACTTAGTTACTTCAAAGGCCAAGTAACGAGTAATTGTATTTCGCAACTTCTGAGAAGTTACGTGTACAACGTGATTTACAGAGTGTCATTTTAATTCTAAGCTGGGTATGCGTCTATTGCGACAAAGGCAGAGGGGCAGCCCGTAAAACAACTAAACACAGTGATGTGATTGCTGCGCCAATTGCGCCAAACTGCGCCAAGGGGCTAACCCTGATACATCCTGCTACATTTTGCCGAAATATGGGTAATCTGCGCCAAGCCTGCGCCAAAGGACCAATTTCGGTCGCCTTTCAATACCGAGACAACTGAGTACCGGGAGCTAGGTGGCGCAAGGGGCGGCCCGACACAAAGTACCTTGCATCAATCGTCCATCTAGTCTTGCATGGTTTTTGTTTTTCCCGTCGTCTCTCGTTTCACACTCTCATCGTCTCGTAGGTCTTGTCTCGCGTCTTTATTAAATTTTTGTAACGATGGATGCAAGCGTATGCGGACGCTCCAACGCTAACGTGCCGAGTACCAGCCATGCCTTCCTGTTGTGAAATGAAACCACGTTTTTGCGCTGCGGGAGTTACTTTGTGAGCTGAAGCACTCGATCCTGAAAGCAACGGCCGTGGGAAAACCATATTTGGTCCCTGCCTACCAGTTACCGTGGTTATATGACGTCGGGTGTTGCCGTCCCCACGTCGCTGCAGATATGGCGCTTTCTAAACTGAAGCGCAAGGACCGCCGCAAGGTCATCAACATTTCTGTCTTTGCTTAAATCATAGGTTACTACAAAAATCCCTCTTTAACTCAAAGACTGAAGACTGCTGTGTGGAAGTATTGATTATCTAGGTTTCTCTCGGTGGGCTTTCTTTCGAAATGAACCCCGGTATGTGAAAAATCTGCCGACAAAGAAAGTTAGTAAGAGAAGTGAGCTAGAGCAAATAAGGCAATGTCTGCACGCTGAACCCGCACAGCACGCTTGTTTGTCTCGAGTTCAGTCGTTACATTTTGTTGGCGACGGAGCGGAGTGGCATGGTTTTGGTTTCGATGGAACAGCCGTCTCCGCTCGCGCGACGAAGCACGTGCAACTGCAAGCTGCCGAAGTTGCCCTCACGTGCATGCGAACATGATTGCACGACAGAGGCAAACCAGCCGCGATGCTTGCAATCTATTTCTTTACGTTTGCTATACGGTTGACGAAAATCTGGCACGTCGGGAACCAGCAAAACGGTGGCAAGCGGTTTTCGGAATCGCTCGGCAGCGCCTACAGCACTGTACAGTTGTGAGATGCCTCAGTGTCTCTTTGGAGACATTGAAAATGGACATTCATTACTTGCCGAAGGCAAAGCGAGGGTTGCAGCAGCCTTGCAGGAAGTTTTGAAAAGCAAAAAGAAAAGCACCCGCCAGTCGTAACGCATTTTTTTCTTGTGTACAATTTCGCATCGTACTGCAGTAGATACGTGTTTCATCAGTCGGAAACTGCTTTAATTTATTATATTATATAACTAGTCCGCCTAATGCTGTGATATTTACTACTAAGATGGTCATTTTCATATAAATTTTAATATGCGCAGTTTAGTTCTTATTTTTCTATAGCGGGTACATAAATATGTATCATTTAACTGAAGCATTGCAAAATCCGTCATGTCATTGGCATTTCAGTTACATGTTGAAAGACTCCAACGTGATCTAACTTGACCATAATTTGTTTATTGCGGCGAGCAAAGTGCCCTTCGTTTGTCCAGCACTTAATACAAATATTTTTATTTTTCTAAGAATATCTGCTTCAAAAGAAACTTTTGCTGCTCCAAAACACTGTTTTGGCTGCTCCGAAAAGGTGCTCCAAAACGGCTTGAGGCCAATCACATCACTGCAAACAGTGACAGTGTTTTAATGTTTATCCCTGAACACATCAGTCAAACTCTACGGCAGGGAACATGGGCGTACCAACCGGGGTTGGGGGGGGGGGGGGCAAGGGGGCGCTTGCCATCCCAGTTCTCAGAGTGGAGGGGGGCAAGGCATGTGTTTTGCCCCCCCCCCCCCCCCCTGAAGCAGCCGCCACTGGGCAGGGCCAACACTGGCCGGCGGCGCCGAGGAAATACCAAGGACACCGCCCCCCGGCCCTGGGGGAGAAGGGGGGGGGTCTGGTTGCCCCCTCTCCCCCAACTCAAGAACAAGTTGGTACGCCACTGGCTGGGAATGTTTTCACCCTTCTAAAAGGTTGAACCTTTTAGAATCATGTACAGACAGAATGTAAAACCGGAGGTTGTCATCACGGGAAGGCACATAACTTATTATCAACTTGGAACTTTAGAAGCAAAGAAAACGAGAGGAAAGGGAATCCCAGATTCACCGTTTTTTTTTTCAAGCATAACACTGCCGTTCTTCCTGTGGCGTAGCCAGGAATTGTTCCCGGGAAGGGGGGGGCGGCGGGGGGGGGGGCTGAAGCCTCATAAGCCTCCCCCTGGCTATGCCATTGGTTCTTTCGAGCGCATCAGTAGAACGACTCTTCAGCCTCGCCGGAGATGGAAGCAGGGAAACAAAACATAACTCAAGGAAGCCGGGAAACATAACTGATGAAATCTTGCTACTGCTGGAGTGCAACTACTACTGAAAAGAAAACAATAAACCACGAAACAAAAGCAGCTGTGTATTTCTTCGTCAAAGTAACGATAAAAGTAACTCGTTACTTTGGAGGTAAAGTAACGCGGTAGTTTTGGGAATCGGGAACAAGTAATGTATTTAGTTACTTTTTAGAGCGCAGCTCTTGAGCGCCCGTTTCCGGCTTGAGCGGCGTCGCCGTCGGCGTCGCCGTCGCCGTCGCCGTCGGCGTAATTGCGCGGTGCATGATGGGTAAATTTCCCCGCTAAATTTAGCGGAAAATTTTCTCCGCTAAATCTAGCGGAAAATTTTCCCCGCTAAATCTAGCGGGAAATTCCCGCCAAATCTAGCGGGAAAAATTTCCCCGCTAAATTTAGGTGAAAAATTTCCCCGCTAAATCTAGCGGAAAATTTTCCCCGCTATATCTGGCGGGAAATTTTCCCCGCTAAATCTGGCGGAAAATTTTCCCCGCTAAATCTGGCGAAAAATTTTCCCCGCTAAATCTAGCGGAAAATTTTCCCCGCTAGATATGGCGGAAGATTTTCCCCCGCTAAATTTAACGGGAGAAAATTCCCCTCTCATAAACGGCTTTCATTTTTTTTGAGTAACGTGTACAGGGTGTCACAGAAAAATTTACAGGGTTGTTTTACCGCAAAAATAAAGTAGGCATCGCCGAACGCTCATTCTCTGCCCAAAGGTAACGCTAGAGGTCACAACCAGATGCCAAAGTTTCAGCCCGATCCGATAACTTACTCAAAAGTTATAAGTGATTTTCTGAAAATTTCAATGGGAAAATGGAGTCCATTTTTGCCCGTTTTCGGTTCCTGGTGCCATAGAGCCCCATGTATTCGGAAACTCCGTCGGCCGCCATTTTCCCGTTGAAAATTTTTAGAAAATCACTTATAACTTTTGATTAAGTTATCGGATCGGGCTGAACTTTGGCATCTGGTTGTGACCTCTAGCGCTACTTTGGGCGGAGAATGAGCGTTCGACGATGCCTACTTTATTTTGCGGTAAAAGACCTGTAAATTTTCTTTTGTGACACCCTGTACATGTCTGCTCTCCAGTCACAGCTAAAAAACAAAGGGCGTCACTTATTACGTTATTCGTTCTTCCTTATCGGTTAATGAGCCTCTGGTTGCCTGCGGAGCGATAAGAAGATGCCTCACCAGGCCCAGTGTTTCTGAAGCAGCGACGTTTCCCGGCCCACTATTTACGCACCGGCAATCAGGGGTTTTCCGACGCCGATATGTCGGCCGCTCTGTCGTACGCACAGATGTCTAGCCCTTAAAGAAACACTTCAATGAAAAAAAAAGTTCTTTTTCATTAAAGAGCAGAAAATGGACACGCATTGCTTTTCAAGCTCTGCTACCTTGCGACCCATGAAAAAGAAACGGAGGTGAATACGACGTCTGCCGTGTCCACCTGGGTTGCTGTGACGCCGCCAGAATCTCGGCAGGCATAAGGACACGAGTATGGCGTCATCAGGCGAAAATCGAGGTACCACATCTTTGGATGCGCTAAACACACCAGTCGGAGACACGCTTCAGGCAGTGCACTAACACCGAAGACGAAACCTTGGCGAAAATAAAGCGGGCCATTGGCCCTCTTACCTCATTAGCGCTGGTGACGTTCGTATTGGTGCTTAGGGCTCCGGCGTCGAAGAGGTTGTTGACGGAGTGGTACCAGCGCACAGACATCGAAAGTGACATCAGGATCGTGGTCTGTCGCAGGAGCCCCTCGTGTTGGAGAATATAGTGGAGCGTCTCAACCTGCCGAGTGGCAGAGTGTTAGATGCCGAACACCTTAAGCGTGCACCTTTATTTTCTCGAATACTGCCGTATAGACTGACTATCGACAAACATCGAGAAACAATGAAATGGAAGATTTTTGTAATTTTCACTAACGCAACCCGAAATGTAGCGGCGATGGAGATTTGCCTTATAAACTCGGTTTTCTCCAGCCCGGACCCCTCACACACGCACATTTGATCCGGAAGTGTCGTTATAGAGACATTATAATCGCAAGTTCTGGTGGATTGTGTGATACCCTGCAACGCTTTTGCGCATGCGTCGTGTCGTTATTGGGTATCGTTATCGGAGGTATCGGAGCGACCAACTGAAACCCCCTTGTAACGCAGTCTTTCGAATATGGGGCATCACAGTGTGGTTTTTAATTTATACAGGTGCGAATGTACGAACCACTTTCACTTTAAATCAGAAATCACGAAGTGAAGAGGAAATGGGTTTCTGGATTCACGCGCCGTGGCTGCCTCAGGCTGTCAATATCACAAATAGAAAAGGTCCTGACTCATAGAAGCGCTTCTTTGTGGTGTACGCACTATTCCTGGCTGGTCGTTGGAAGGGGACTTCCGGTAGACGCTAGGTCCCGTGAGCTTGGCGTTGGCTCTGGAGTCCCTCTCGATGATGTGGGTCCTTGCGACCAGGCCGTCTGGAGTGAACTTCCTTCATGACACAAGAGCCGGGAAAAATCATAAATTAAACGAGCAGAAACCTGGACGACACAGGAGGATGAGGCACATGCTAGCTGGCGAACGCTACATACGGTGGCATTACAGCTGTCGCCCTGTCCCAACTTCTTTATTTCTCGAGATCCTTGCTTTTGGAAGTTTATTCGTATTATGTTCAACTTTTACCAACTCACCCACTTCACCACTCCAACTCTGACAAGAATGAAGACAAGTAAAACAACAACAACAGCAGCAACAGCAAGCGGACTCTTGCGTGCTGTTTGCTTTGTTTAGATTACGCTATAAGATTGAATGTGGAATCGTAAATCGAAATAGTTCGTTTTTATACCTGAATTGGAGAGCGTGCTGGGAGTTTTAATATGAATAATAGGAAGAACATAAAACAAAAACGGACAAGGCTACTTCACATGTCGCCTTGTCTGTCTTTTTGTTTTAGGTTCTCCCCATTATTTATATTTGTTTTTGTTCTTCGGTGTAGCAGTTGAAGTCCAAAGAAAACATAAAGGTACTCGTAGCTGGAAGGATCAACTTAACAAGTAATCTCATGAAAACCTCAAAGTGGTAGCCGAAATTCGGCTACGATGTATAGGGAGTATTCACTGGACGCCATATTCGTGGGTGCTGTTTAGAGCGCATGCTCAGAACGAGCTCACATTAATAGCCTGCTAAGACCGGCACTCTTGATGGTGCGGAATGCACGTTGCAAAAGAACTGTGGAAGCTCGCCATCAGCACGCGCTCAGCATTCGCGCACACAACTATGGCCGCCAGTGAATACTGCCTATAGCCCTGAAGATGTTATTGACCCTTTATTCGTGGCGGCCGCCATTCTGAATTTTGACGTATACGGTGTACTCCATCTTACAAATTTCTGCAGTAGAAGACAGAGGCACAGGCGCGTGAGCCTAGCTCAGGAGGATGCGTTTGTTTCAACGAGAACTCTTGCATAGGAGGATCTTTCCAAAGCCACACCCCCGTGCCCATGCCTGCACTGCAGATGTTTGTGAGATGCACTATAGCCGAGTTGAGACAAAATAGAAAATCACTTTATTCGCCGATTGGAAGGCGCTAGAATTCAAGGGGTTGATGGCAATAGCTCTAATTGTCCTTGGCTACACCTTTATTTATTGTAGTTATGCCTAAATAATTTTATTTAGTTTTTGTCGCGAAAGCGGTCTATTGGCAACGCCTGCGATCGAAAGCGTCGCTGAGGTAGGCTTTCCACGATTGGCCGAATGCTGACTATGACGTCAGCAAAGGATTTCTTATCGACAGAAATAGGAGTAATGTAAGAGCTTCAACCTTGACGGCGTTGGTGGTGTTGGTTTCAGAGCGGAATGATTTCAAGCTGCCACCATGCTCCTTACAAACACCATCAAACTTCTTGTTCGTAAGCTAATGACGTCACGAGAGGGAACCATAGGAGACCGCCACCAAAACATCTCGCCGCTAATACCTTGCCAAATCTGTTTTGTACCACGGTGTCAGACCCAGCATCATCCTTAGTAGTGCCTCAACGCTGTCCGAAAAACGTGGGCGAACACAAGGCCATTGATCGGACGTCTTCTTTGCACGAGAGTGCGTACGAATGAGACGCGAGACGAATCTACGTTCTCTCGCAGCAGTGTGGCGTTAAAGCACTGTGGAAACTACGCTAGCCCAGACAACATGGCATAAAACAGTTTGGCCCCAAAGTGGACTGCAGCTGTGAGGCTTCTGAAGTCACCGACAGAGAGGGGATGGCAGGGCGTGTCTTTCAAACGCCTCCAGCTGGCGCCTTATGCCTTCCGCCGTGCTTTGACCGTGCGCGAGCCCTCGAATGTGCACGAGGCAGGAAAACGAAGGCCAGAAGCTCGCCCTGGAGGAGGGACAAACTGGACAGCCTCCCTGTCGTTCTCACCTTGTCAGGAAAAGATTTCTTTTCCAGTGTTTCTACTGACTGAAATAAGAAAGCTGATTGGGTTTGTTGGATGTCTCATTTGTAGCACCAACCCGCACAGTCATAGCTGCGGTATGTCCGATACTTGGTATTTACCGAAAAACACCGATTGTCTCAGGTTAAATCACACTATGGCGATTCGGTGGGAAATGTAACGAACGTTAGGTTGACTGCTTGGTGTTTCTTTTGATTTTATTTGTTTACTGTTTAGTTCGTATGAATAGCTAGCCTGTGTGAGAATAAGCAGTCAGAAAGAGCCTGAAGCTACCGAGGAAACCTGATACCATGTTAAGGGGATTGTCCAGTAATATCCGCAGGTTACTAAGTTTTTGCGCTGGTTACGTAGAAAGGACCTAATTATAGTCGTACGTGATTTTTATTTTATTAAGCGACGCCCCAATACTCGCTAAATCAATTATGAACATCAATAGGAAATTTCACTTTAAATTGTGCAAGTGTGCACGGCTGGTCGTGCCGTGACCTTGCACCAGGCATGGCAACGTCAGAGTCGCGAGCGTTGACTTATTCTCGGTTTTGATCAACATCGTTGATGGTGCGTACAGAGATCATCGTCGAAGAACTGAGCTTCCCTCAATACCGCAATTTTTGTCTTCTTAGACAGGTTGTTTTACTGAGACAGCAATCAAAAGCTGATGTGGCCCTCTTGGCCTCATGCTCCGTCAGAGTTTCCACTGTTGTCAAAGAAAACGCCATGTGTTTTGCACGTGCGATCTGAGCAGTTGGGCTCTGTTTAAAATTGTATTACTTGTGCGGCGGAGGATTAAAAATTCGAATATTGTGCGGATGATATTCCTAAAAGCAATGACAATATGATTTAACTATTTTCTGATCGACAAACGTTTACCGGGCAATCCGTTTAAGCCGCAAATCTGGTGTACTTGTTTCTTCGTTCACTCTTCTTCGCGTTTTGAGTTTTTTTTTCTTTTTCCACACTACACTCAAAAATATAGTACGCATACTTTCATGCAGAGCGCCTGAGAGAGCAAATTATGGGAATCTGCGACATATGACGTTGCAAAACCACAACAACAGCAACCTTTTGGCCTTAAGTCAAAGACATTTCAACGAATACAACTCCTCGTGATAATCCACTGTAGTACAAAATGTCTATAATCTATATAATATTTTTGGTTATGAGAAGGGAATTTCGGTTGTTACTTGAGCAGTGCAATCAGTTTCTTGTTCGGGACAGAAGAATATGGGCTAAGAATCGTGACACCGAGAACGACGAAGCCATGGCCTCCCTGTTTCAGTTTGTTCGTTTCACTGTAGTGCTTTTGTAAATCTCTGAAGGCCTGCATTGAAAGAAAACAAAATGATTTATACTCTACCAACTAATTTTTCCACAGGTACAGATACATACATATACTGTGCAACTGAAAACTTATATAAAAACATAAAAATATCGGTGTCGTTTTAGTCACTTTAAGTCAACGATCTTCTGTGCTTCATTGGGTTCTAAGTTCGTGTTTAACACACTCTCACCAGTAATTGAAGTCATTCTATAATCATTATTATCTAAATCACAACATCTATTGATCGTCGCAACGAAGAAAACATTGCGAAGTGTTTTGCGCCGTCCCAAATAGCCAAGTCTTATTGATGTGACCTGTCATTATGTAGTGTGCAGTATTCTGAGCTGTCATCTATTATGAGCCTTGCAATAGTTAAGCAGCAAGTCTTTGTGTAACGTGCAGAATTATTTTATTATTTATTTAACGCACGCTTTTATTGTCTGTCATTGATTATCTATTGTTCAGTGTTGCAATATGTGCAGCACTAACGAGATTTTAACACATTATGTGTTTACGGGCTGGATTCGCTGCGAAAAGCGTTACACTCCGGATAATACGACAAAGCATACACATCTTATAGCATATAGAAGCATTTAGAAGCCATAATCCTGCTAAGTTTATTTTGAAATGGCGCGATAGTTTCGTGGATAAATCGATTTATATGCGGGCCCCTCGGATCCGCCCCATTCGAAAAGGCCACCGTGGCTGGGGGGCTGGCGACGTCACCAGGCAACCGCGCGGCGTCCTTGCCGCTGTTGTGCCGGACCGGCGTCGGGGCGCGCCGTCGATTAGGCGAGTCTTTCCGGCGCCCCAGGTCGACGAAAAGGAGCGGTTGGTCCCCGACGCCGTTTCATCTAGCAACACCTGGTCCCAAGGTCACCCTTCCGCTGCGACCGAACCCAACCCACGCTTGGAGGCTGCTGATCCCTCGTCACAGTGACGCCCGGCCGCACCAAGACAACGGGCCGCGCGACTGCGTTTCCGGGAGACTGACGGGTTGGTTCCTCTCGAGTCAGACGGCGCCAAGGGGATTACGTGGCAACCCGTTCGGCCAGCGCGCCTTCGTCGCCTCTAGCCAGCTGGACAATGAAGGCCCCGAAAAGCAGGTGTCCCTTCCCTCTTGCCCGACCGGGGGAATTTCTGCTAATCCTGGCCGCTGGCTCGACGGTGCTTTGTTGACTCGAAGGCAAGGTCACAGGATTGCCTCTCTCTGGGTCTACGGCGACAGCTCGGCGGACAACGAGACCCAGTGGTGACCTCTGTGTGTGAGTGTGGGGGCGTCCCTCGTGTATGTGCTCGTGTGAGACGTGCAGGGGCGGGGCCCGATGATGTCACGGATTTCGACGCTGCATGGATTGGCTGCGACGAAAAACCGAACCCTATATAAGCAGCAACGGAGCGCGACTGCGTCGTGCTCTCTCTGTTTGTACATATGCTGTAATTATGTAATTAAACAGTTTTAGAGAGTTACCACCGGCTCTCCTGCGTTCCTGACTTGCACCCTGCCCCGGTCCCTGGCTCCCTGTCGTGCTTGGTTGCCTCGGACACCGCTCGGTCTCGACAACTGGATGGCAGCGGCGGGATTCGACTTCACCGGACCATGACTCCTGCAGTGGGTGAGTGCCTGGAGGCCCTCTTGCTTTTGATTTGCCAGACCTAGCAGCCGTTAGTCGTGTTGGTAGGGGCTGGGGAAAATTGTATCCGCCAGAGTAAAGTTTGTACTTTGACGCGATAGTTTTCTTTTAAAGTAAGGGAGCCGAACACTGAGGAAGTCATGGATCTGGAGACGTTGCGTGTGCCAGAGTTGGTACATGTTTGTACTGAATTGGGGATTGATTTGGGGCAAGCGAAACGAAAGCCGCACATTATAAAACTCATCCGCGCCGCAGAAATTAGCGAGGAGGAACTTTTAGAGTGTGTGGAGCTAAAACGAGAAAAAGAGTTTCTCGAGAAGGACAAGGAGGAGCGAGAGAGTAAAGGGCGGGCTCGTAATTTAGCTCAGAAAAGGCTTGAGCTTGATGCGTTGAGGCAGGAAGTTCTGTCTCGGAGGCGAAAGGTAGTAGTAGAGGTAACAGACTCGAAGTACCTAGCAGCGACATTTCCTCACTGGTTCACGTACGAGGGTGATCCGAAGCCGCGAGAAAAGACCTTGTGTCCAGGGAGGAAAGAGCGGTTGCACCGAGCGGAGCTATAACGCGTCAGGTAGCGGCAGAGACGGTGGGTCAGAAAGGAAAGGTTGAAGAGGAAGAGTCCGATTTAACTGACGACCAGCGTCTTTCTGCCGACGGGACTACCGACGCCGTTCCGCACAACGCCGTCTCCAAGCTTGAAGCGCTCGAAGCTGGAGGAGATCGCGATCCCGCCAAAGAAGAGAGGAGGCCTCTCAAGCATCTGACGTCTGCTTCCTGGGAGACAAGGACAAGGCCAGCATGGTGACGCCGCCGCAGAAGTCCATCCAACTCAAGGAAAGCAGCGTGGAGAGGTCAGCGGATAGGGAGGCGGAGCAGGAAGTGGGTCGTCCTGGCCGCCACCCGTGGAACTCCGAGATCAAGCCGGGGCTGGACAAGCGAGACCAAAGTCAAGGGTGCTCGGAAAAAGCGTCTTGTTCGAGCCGTCCTTCTGGAAAGAAGGAACAGAAGAGAAGAGCTGCGCAGGGTCGGTGCCTTCCCGATCCGGCCCGGCCCGATTCTGCTCAGCAGCGTCACCAGAAGCTGACGACGCGTCGACTCCACGAAGCAGAAGCTCGTCGTCTGGGCTGGGAGACGGAAATCGCGAAGATATCCATCCCAAGGATCCACCAACCGGCAGCGGCTGCAGGAGCAAGGAATCACAGCAGTGACGCACGGAGGAAACCAAAGCTGAACAAGCAAGAAGGTCTGAGGCAGCGGCGCTCTAGGAGGCGGCGCTGGGTCTTCCGTTCTGGTCCGAACGCTTCCGACCGTGACCGGAGGCTCAGCGCGCGCAACTCCAGAAAGTCCTCTTCGAGACCGGGAGAAAGCAAACGCCAGGACACCTATCCAAAGGAGCCGTCGATCCAGAGCAGAAATGCGAGCAACAGGCCTAGAGGGGACACCAGCAAATCTACGCTGGATGCGAAAACGACGAGGCAGAGCCGCTCGGACGAGAACAGGAGCTGCGAGGAGTCACCCAGCGGGAGGAAGTCGGGAGTCAAGCCGTCGCACTCGTCTCGGGCTTCCGCTGCGAGAAGAGAAGATAATCGACAGAATGCAGGAGCATTGCTCGACAGCTCCACGATCTCGACCAAGTACCCCGGGCTCGGCTCACGGCTTAAGCTACGGCGTGAGATCAAGTCAGGTGCGGAAATCAAGTTTGAACTTTCCGACTGTGGCTTCGAGAAGACTGTCGAGTCTGGGGACCAGGGCTTTTCTTGTGAGAGTGGCACCGAGAACAGACTGGGTGTAGGTTAGAGCGCAAGGTTCTCGCCGGTGAAAGATTTTCGAGAGAAGCGGACGAGGCAGAGGCCGCCAGAAAAAGGGAAAAGCTTAATTTGAATGTATTTTCCGGAAGTCGGCTTAGCCAGTGGTATGAATAGGTTTTCTTTTTCGGGAGTCCGAGTTTTGCGTTTCGTTTGGCTTCAGCTCGTTGTGCTGGCGGTAGAGTTCATTTAAAGCGGTTTTATCCTCGGTATAGTTTGCTTTATGGAGGACGCGGTTGAATTCAGTAGGGATATGCCCTATGTGAGTTACGTAATGGTATGTAAGGTGTTCTTTTCACGGGAGTCCGTTTTATTGCATTTTGTTGAGCTGCAGTGCGTTGTGTTAGCAAGCTCGAAAGTTTATCTCGCTTCACGGTAGTAAGCCTTCGAGGCGAGGTAGAAAGGGGCACAGCTAAAAGAGGAACGCTGATGATCTATGCGGGGCTTCTAAGACGTGAACGGGCTCCATGATCGGATGGCCAAAGTGAGAATGATGAGCGGCTGTAGTCGTCATCAAAAATTTTGTGGGTCAAAATTTGATTTCTCTTGCTTACGCCGCATGTTCGGAGATATGACTGTCCCGGTAGTCGGCTTTAGTGGAGCGATTGATTTGCATTTATTTTCACGGGTGTCCGACTTTTCGTGCCTATGCAACGGCCCAGAAGAGATATTTTCAATAGGGATGTTTCTTTTGTAGGTAACTGTTAGACATATCTTATGAGGTGTTGTATTCTTTTGAAATGGTCTGGCGGATCGGAAGCATGGGGAACTGGGCACTGGCCTACTCGGAGTTTTGGTTTGGGGTTGTTGGTCTTCGTCGCTCCACTTCCCAGATTGGACGAGGCCTGAACTTCTGCCGAGAACCCCCAGCAGCGAGACCGCGTCTCTCGGAGGAGCGGTTGCTGTCTGCTCATCCTCCAGACGCACTTCCTGTCGGCGGAGGTGCTGTTGTGCCGGACCGGCGTCGGGGCGCGCCGTCGATTAGGCGAGTCTTTCCGGCGCCCCAGGTCGACGAAAAGGAGCGGTTGGTCCCCGACGCCGTTTCATCTAGCAACACCTGGTCCCAAGGTCACCCTTCCGCTGCGACCGAACCCAACCCACGCTTGGAAGCTGCTGATCCCTCGTCACAGTGACGCCCGGCCGCACCAAGACAACGGGCCGCGCGACTGCGTTTCCGGGAGACTGACGGGTTGGTTCCTCTCGAGTCAGACGGCGCCAAGGGGATTACGTGGCAACCCGTTCGGCCAGCGCGCCTTCGTCGCCTCTAGCCAGCTGGACAATGAAGGCCCCGAAAAGCAGGTGTCCCTTCCCTCTTGCCCGACCGGGGGAATTTCTGCTAATCCTGGCCGCTGGCTCGACGGTGCTTTGTTGACTCGAAGGCAAGGTCACAGGATTGCCTCTCTCTGGGTCTACGGCGACAGCTCGGCGGACAACGAGACCCAGTGGTGACCTCTGTGTGTGAGTGTGGGGGCGTCCCTCGTGTATGTGCTCGTGTGAGACGTGCAGGGGCGGGGCCCGATGATGTCACGGATTTCGACGCTGCATGGATTGGCTGCGACGAAAAACCGAACCCTATATAAGCAGCAACGGAGCGCGACTGCGTCGTGCTCTCTCTGTTTGTACATATGCTGTAATTATGTAATTAAACAGTTTTAGAGAGTTACCACCGGCTCTCCTGCGTTCCTGACTTGCACCCTGCCCCGGTCCCTGGCTCCCTGTCGTGCTTTGTTGCCTCGGACACCGCTCGGTCTCGAC